>JARQAB010000267.1:0-25000 GCA_036172955.1 Meloidogyne arenaria
AATCTAACTGTGAAAATCAAACAATTTGACCTGAACTCAGTCGAGAGCACCCGCTGAACTTAAGCATATCAGTAAGCGGAGGAAAAGAAACTAACTAGGATTCCCCCAATAACGGCGAGTGAAAAGGGAAAAGTCCATCGCTAAATCGTTTTGCCTCAGGCATTATGAGGTGTAGCGTATAAGTCGTAAACTTTGATCTTTTGTCTCAAACAAGTCCCCTTGATAGAGGTTCCACAGAAGGTGCAAGTCCTGTACGTTAGAATAATTGATCGATATTTGCGTGCTTTAGAGTCGGGTTGTTTGGGATCGCAGCCAAAGTCGGTGGTAAACTTCATCTAAGACTTAATATTGCCGCGAGACCAATAGCAACCAAGTACTGTCAAGGAAAGTTGTAAAGCACTTTGAAGAGATTAAAGAGAACGTGAAACCGGTAAGGTGGAAACGGATAGAGTCGGGGCGTATCATTCAATTATTCAGTTACATTATTTTATGTTGTGACCTCTGAGCTCCAGATTGGGACAGAGGGAATCAGCATAATTTTTTGTGGTGCATTTAACTTGATTGTGCTTGGGGATGTTTGAGGCAGATTTGAAGAGAGAGTTAAAGAGGACGTGAAACCGTAAGGTGGAAACGGATAGAGTCGGCGTATCATTCAATTATTCAGTTACATTATTTTATATGTTGTGACCTCTGAGCTCCAGATTGGGACAGAGGGAATCAGCATAATTGTTTGTGGTGCATTTACTTGATTGGTGCTTGGGGATGTTTGAGGCAGATTTGTTTCCGTCGTTTTTGAGGCCAGCTGCTGGTACCCAAACGGTGTTAGCATTTTTTGTCTTGGGCATTTGAGTATGGCTCACGTGTATTTATTGGACAGATCTGAGTGTAAGTTACGGTCGCATGCGACCGTGCTTTTCAATTAGTTCGGTCCAGTTAATGCTCTCGTACTCGTTCCCCATGTAAAAGCCGGTCATCTATCCGACCCGTCTTGAAACACGGACCAAGGAGTTATCGTGTGCGCAAGTTTTTGGGTGTTAAAAACTTAAAAGCGAAATGAAAGTAAATGACTCTTTAGAGTCTGATGTGCGATCTTGTAAAAAAGTGTAGCATGGCCCCATTCTAACTGTTTACAGTAGGGTGGCGGAAGAGCGTACGCGGTGAGACCCGAAAGATGGTGAACTATTCCTGAGCAGGACGAAGCCAGAGGAAACTCTGTGGAAGTCCGAAGCGGTTCTGACGTGCAAATCGATCGTCTGACTTGGGTATAGGGGCGAAAGACTAATCGAACCATCTAGTAGCTGGTTCCCTCTGAAGTTTCCCCCAGGATAGCTGGAGCTCAAGAGTGGTTATACTCGGTAAAGCGAATGATTAGAGGACTTGGGAACGAAATGTTCTTAACCTATTCTCAAACGCTAAATGTTATGATGTCAAGTTGCTTGATTTTGAACTTTGGCGTTGAATACGAGCTCCAAGTGGGCCATTTTTGGTAAGCAGAACTGGCGATGTGGGATGAACCAAACGCGGAGTTGCGGTGCCAAAGTATCCGCTCATTAGACCCCATAAAAGGTGTTGGTTGATACAGACAGCAGGACGGTGGCCATGGAAGTCGGAATCCGCTAAGGAGTGTGTAACAACTCACCTGCCGAATCAACTAAAACAAATTTCGCTGAGGCAAAGTGGGCGTGGCTTTTCGATGTTCGCTGTTCGCGGGAATGGTTTAAAGGAAAACTCAAATTGGGCTAATCTAGAAACTCGTGGAGAGAAATAATAGGATTAAAATTTTTTGAAAAATTAAAGTTTATTATTATAATAAGCTTTGTTTTTTGAAGAATAAAGTTTATTGTTATTTATTTTTTAAAACTTTTAAAGTTTATAAAATTAAACTTATAACAATAAACTTCTAACAATCCTTTATTGACTCTCGCCTGCAAAATTAATTTGGCTTCATGGCAATTGGGTGCAGGAATTTAGCCGATTATAACTTTTGTGAATTTATAATGATAATTAATTATTGACATGCGTTTTGCAAAGGATATGTAGTATGTGATCAGCTGTCTTAATTTTTAATTTCGACTTTTATTTCGGGATGTTGAATTCTAAAATTATCAATGTAATCATTAGTACATGACAGCTTTGTTTTTTAATTACCAGCAGTCTCGGTAATTATCAAGCTTTGCTAAATACCTAATAAAAGATATCTGGTTGATCCTGCCTGAACTGATTGTGTTTATTTCAAAGATTAAGCCATAGCATGTATAATTTTAATCGCGTTTATCGAGAAACCGCGATACGTGCTCATTACAATGGCCATTCATTTACTTGATCTTGATTGTCTAAATGGATAACTGTGGAAAAAGCTTAGAGCTAATACATGCACTAAAGCTTTGTCCTTACGGAAGAAAAAAAAAGCGCATTTATTAGAACAAAACCACGCGGCTTCGGCTGCTTCTTGTTGACTCAGATAACTTAGCTGACCGCCATGGCCTTGTGCCGGCGGCGTGTCTTTCAAGCGTCCACCTTTATCAACTTGACGGGAGCATAATCGACTCCCGTGGTGGTGACGGATAACGGGAGGATCAGGGTTCGACTCCGGAGAAGGGCCTGAGAAATGGCCACTACGTCTAAGGATGGCAGCAGGCGCGCAAATTAACCACATCTCGGCTCCAGGGAGGTAGGTGACGAGGAAATAACGAGACTGTTCTCTTTGAGGCCGCCGTCACATCGGAATGGGGTACAATTTAAACCCTTTAAACGAGTATCAAGCAGAGGGCAAGTCTGGTTTGCCAGCAGCCGCGGTAATTCCAGCTCTGCAAATACATAGAATTATTGCTGCGGTTAGAAAGCTCATAGTTGGATTCGTATCGGATTACCTTGGACCTTCGGGTGTCTCTAGGGTGTTATCGATTTATCGTAATGTTCGGTTTTGAGTTCCTTAACAGGGATTCTTAACAGGCATTGCAAGTTTACTTTGAACAAATCCAGAGTGCTTCAAACAGGCGTTTTCGCTGTGATGATCGTGCATGGAATACGGAGAAAATGAATTTTCGGTTCAGTTTTGTATTGGTTTTACGGACTGAGATAATGGTTAACAGAGACAACGGGGGCCTTGCTGTATGGTCGCCGTGAGAGGTGAAATTCTTGGACCGTGGCCAGACAAACTACAGCGAAAGCATTTGCCAAGAATGTTTATTAATCAAGAACGGAAAGTCAGAGGTTCGAAGGCGATCAGATACCGCCCTAGTTCTGACCGTAAACGATGCCAACTAGCGATCCGCCGATGGAAATTATATTGCCTTGGTGGGTGAAAGCTTCCCGGGAAACGAAAAGTCTTCTCCGGTTCCGGGGGAAGTATGGTTGCAAAGCTGAAACTTAAAGGAATTGACGGAAGGGCCCACCAGGAGTGGAGCCTGCGGCTGAATTGACTCAACACGGGGAAACTCACCCGGCCCGGACACTGTGAGGGATTGACAGATGATAGCTTTTTCATGATTCAGTGGATGGTGGTGACAATGGGCCGTTCTTAGTTCGTGGAGTGATTTGGTCTGGTTTATTCCGATACACGAGCGAGACTCTAACCTACTAAATAGTTGTAGTACATACTCTTAGTGTATACAGCTTCGTTAGAGGGATTTGCGGCGTTTCAGCCGAAAGAAATTGAGGCAAGTAACAGGTCGTGTGATGCCCCTTAGATGTCCCGGGGGCTGCCACGCGCGCTAAAGAGAACACTGGCAAAATCAAACGTTGCTGTCCTACCCCCAAAAATGAAAGGGGCGGTAAACCATTGAAAATTTGCCGGTGATTTGGGATCGGAAATTGGCAATTATTTTCCCGTGAAACGAGGACCGTGAACTTCCAAGTAAGTGCGAGTCATCAGCTCGCGTTGAATTACGTCCCTCCCTTTGTACACACCGCCCGTCGCTGCCCGGGACTGAGCCATTTCGAGAAATTTGGGGACCCAGTTGATTTTTAATTTTTCCTAAATTACTTCTGATGAAACCAATTTAATCTCAGTGGCTTGAACCGGGCAAAAACGTTCGTAACAAGGTAGCGTGTATGGTGAACCTGCTGCTGGATCATTACTTTATGTGATGTTCAACATGTTGGGAAGCGCAATGAAATGATCGTTGTGAAACGGCTGTCGCTGGTGTCTTAAGTGTTGCGTGATACGGTTGTGAACGTCCGTGCTGCTGTAGATGTGGTGACATGTTAGGACTCTAATGAGTTTAAGACCATAATGAGCCTCTGAATGAGGCCGCCAGCAACCTTTTTTTTCTCTACATTTTTAAAAAAAAAAACAAAGTCTACCACTTATCGGTGGATCACTAGGACTCGTGGATCTAATGGAAGAACGCAGCAAACTGCGATAATTATTGCGAAATGCAGCAAGTATTGAGCACAAAAAGTTTTGAAACGCAAATGGCCGCATTGAGGTTCAAACTCTTTGCAACGTCGGTTCAGGGTCATTTTCTCTATAGCGGAAGCTGTAAATTTCTATAATGAATGTTGTTGCTTTATATTTTAAAAGGATTTTTGGTTTATTCATGTATTACAAATCTAACTGTGAAATCAAACAATTTTGACCTGAACTCAGTCGAGAGCACCCGCTGAACTTAAGCATATCAGTAAGCGGGAGGAAAAGAAAACTAAAATAGGATTCCCCCAGTAACGGCGAGTTGAAAAGGGGAAGAAAGTCCATCGCTAAATCGTTTTGCCCCTCAGGCAGTAGAGGGTTGTAGCGTTATAAGTCGTAACTATTTGATCTTTTGGTCTCACAAACAAGTCCCACCCTTGATAGAGGTGCCACAGAAGGTGCAAGTCCGTGTACGTTGGGAGATAATTGATCGATATTTGCGTGCATTTAGAGTCGGGTTCGTTTGTGGGAATCGCAGCCCAAAGTCGGTGGTAAACATTCATCTAAGACTTAATATTGCCACGAGACCGATAGCAAACAAGGTACCTGTGAAGGAAGTTGCCAAAGCACTTTGAAGAGAGAGTTAAAGAGGACGTGAAACCGGTAAGAGTAGGAAACGGACAGAGTCGGCGTAATCATTCAATTAGCATTTAATATTTTTTATGTTGTGAACCAATCGAGCTCCAGATTGGGACAGAGGGAATCAGCATAATTTTTGTGACTATACTACCCTATTTACACTTCAGATTGGATGCTTGGGGATGTTACATCTCCACAGGCAGATTTGAAAGAGAGAGTTAAAGAGGACTGATGAAACACGCACGGGTAGAGGTGGAAACGGATTAGAGTCGGCGATTATCATTCATTATTCATTTACATTCATTTTTATGGTTGTGACCTCTGAGCTCCAGATCTGGGACAGAGGGAATCCAGCATAATTTTTTGTGGTGCATTTACTTTGATTGGTGCTTGGGGATGTTTGAGGCAGATTTGTTTCCGTCGTTTTGAGGCCAGCTTGCTGGTAACCCAAACGGTTGTTAGCAAATTTTTTTGTCTTGGGATTTGAGGTATGGTTGCTCACGTGTTATTTATTGGACAGATCTGAGTGTAAGTTACGCGTCGCAATGCGACACCCTGTGCTTTTTTTTCAATTAGTTCGGTTCCAGTTAATGCTCTCGACCATCGACACTCGTTCGCCCATGTAAAAGCCGGTCATCTATCCGACCCGTCTTGAAACACGGACCAAGGAGTTTATCGTGTGCCGCAAGTTTTTGGCGTGTTAAAAACTTAAAAGCAGAAATGAAAAGTAAATGACTCTTTAGAGTCTGATGTGGGGCGATCTCTTTGTTAAAAAAGTGTTAGCATGGCCCCATTCTAACTGTTTACAGTAGGTGGCGGAAGAGCGTATCGCGGTGCGGACCAGGAAACAGATGGTGAACTATTCCTGAGCAGGGACCGGAAGCCAACGAGGAAACTTCTGGTGGAAGTCTAAAAGTCGGTTCTGACGTGACAAATCGATCGTCTGTACTTGGGTATAGGGGCGCGATAGGACAATCGACCCATCTACATAGCTGGCGTTCCCTCTGAAGTTTCCCCCAGGATTAGCTGGAGCTCAAGAGTGGTTATACTCGTAAATGCGAATAAATTAGGAGGACTTGGGAACGAAATGTTCTTAACCTATTTCTCAAACTCTAAATGGTTCTATGATGTCAAAGTTGGCTTTGATTTTTGAGCCTTTGGCAGTTGAATACGAGCTCCAAGTGGGCCATTTTTGGTAAGCAGGAACTGGCCGATGTGGGATGAACCAAACGCGGAGTTGCGGTGCCAAAGTACCGCTCATTAGACCCCATAAAAGGTGTGGTGGGATTGATACAGACAAGCAGGACGGATGGCCATGGAAGTTCGGAATCCACGCTAAGGAGTGTGTAACAACTCACCTGCCGAAATCAACTAAAACAAATTTCGCTGCAGGGCAAAGTGGGCGTGGCTTTTCGATGTTCGCTGTTCGCGGGAATGGTTTTAAAGGAAACTCAAACTTGGGCTAATCTAGGAAGAAACTCGTGGAGAGAAATCAATAGGATTAAAAAATTTTTTGAAAAAATTTAAAGTTAATTATTATAATAAGCTTTGTTTTTTGAAGAATAACAAGTTTATTGTTATTTATTGTTTTAAAACTTTTACAGTTTATAAAATTAAACTTATCAACAATAAATTCTAAACAATCCGGTTATTGACTCTCGCTGCAAAAATTAATTTGGCTTCTGGGCAATGTGTCAGGAATTCTAGCCGATTATACATTTTGTGAATTTATAATATAATTAATTATTGAATTCTTTTGCAAAGGATATTTAGTCATGTTATCAGCTGTCATTCTTTTAATTTTCCGACTTTTATTCGGGATTTTGAATTCTAAAATTATTACAATGTAATAGTATTAATGGACAGCTTAATTACCAGCAGTCTCGGTAATTCAAGCTTTGCTAAATACCTCTAAATAAAAGATATCTGGTTTGTCCTGCCTTGGTGATTACTGATGTGTTAGTATTTCAAGATTAAAGCCATGCATGTATAAGTTTAATCGTTTATTCGAGAAACCGCGAACGGCTCATTACAATGGCCCATTATTTACTTGATCTTGATTGTCTAATGATAACGTGGAAAAGCTAGAGCGCTAATACATAACGACCTCAAGCTTTGTCCTTTACGGAAAAAGCGGCATTTTATTAGAACAAAACCACCCTGGCGGCTTCGGCTGCTTCTTGTTGACTCAGGAATAATCTTAGATGACCCGCATGGACTTGTGCCGGCGGCGTGCTTCTTTACAAGGCGTCCACTTTATCAAACGTGGGTTGATCGCGGAGGCATGTAATCCGACTCCGTGGGTGGTGACGGATAACGGAGGATCAGGGTTCGACTCCGGAGAGAGGGGCTCTGAGAAATTGGCCACTACGTCTAAGGATGGCGCAGCAGGCCGGCGCAAATTACCCCACTCTCGGCTCCAGGAGTGTAGTCGATACGAGAAATAACGGAGACTTTTCTCTTTTGAGGCCGGTCATCGGAATGGGTACAATTTAAACCCTTTAACGAAGTATCAAGCAGAGGGCAAGTCTGGTGCCAGCAGCCGCGTATTCCAGCTCTGCAAATACAAGAATTTGCTGCGTTAGAAAGCTCATAGTTGGATTCGTATCGATACCCTTGGAACCCTTCGGGTGTCTCTAGGTGTTTCGATTTATCGTAATGTTCGTTTAGTCCTTAACAGGATTCTTAACAGCATTGCAAGTTTACTTGAACAAATCAGAGTGCTTCAACAGCGCGTTTTCGCTGATGAATCGTGCATGGAATATAGAAACTGATTTCGGTTCATTTTATCGTTTTACGGCGACTCAGATAATGGTTAACAGAGACAAACGGGGGCATTGCTATGGTCCCGTGAGAGGTGAATTCCTTGGACCGTGGCCAACAAACTACAGCGGAAAGCATTGCCAAGAATGTTTTTTATAATCAAGAACGAAAGTCAGAGTGTTCGAAGGCATCAGATACCGCCCTAGTTCTGACCGTAAACGATGCCAACTAGCGATCCGCCGATGGAAATTATATTGCCTTGGTGGGGAGCTTCCCGGAAACGAAAGTCTTCCGGTTCCGGGGGAAGTATGGTTGCAAAGCTGAAACTTAAAGGAATTGACGGAAGGGCACCACCAGGAGTGGAGCCTGCGGCTTAATTTGACTCAACACGGGGAAACTCACCCGGCCCGGACACTGTGAGGATTGACAGATTGATAGCTTTTTCATGATTCAGTGGATGGTGGTGCATGGCCGTTCTTAGTTCGTGGAGTGATTTGTCTGATTCTAACCGATAACGAGCGAGACTCTAACCTACTAAATTGGTACATACTCTTAGTGTATACAGCTTCTTAGAGGGATTTGCGGCGTTCAGCCGAAAGAAATTGAGCAATAACAGGTCTGTGATGCCCTTAGATGTCCGGGGCTGCACGCGCGCTACACTGGCAAAATCAACGTGCTTGTCCTACCCTGAAAGGGGCGGGTAAACCATTGAAAATTTGCCGTGATTGGGATCGGAAATTGCAATTATTTTCCGTGAACGAGGAATTCCAAGTAAGTGCGAGTCATCAGCTCGCGTTGATTTTTACGTCCCCTGCCCTTTTACACACCGCCCTTCGCTGCCCGGGACTGAGCCATTTCGAGAAATTTGGGGACGTATTGAATTAATTTTTCATAATACTTGATGAGAAACCAAATGTTTAATCGCAGTGGCTTGACCGGAGGCAAAGTCCGGTAACAAGGTAGCTGTAGGTCGAACCTGCTGCTGGATCATTCCTTATAGGATGTTAAAATTGAATTTCGCAATGAAATGATCGTTGTGAAACGGCTGTCGCTGGGTGTCTCAGTGTTGCTGAATACGGTGTGACGTCCGTTGGCTGTATATGTGGTGAAAGTTAAGGACTCTGAATGAGTTTAAGGACTAAGACGCCCTCTTAAGTGCAGGACGCCGCACCTTTTTTTTCTCTACATTATTAAAAAAAAAAAAACTAAAATTCTTACCCTTATCGGTGGACACTAGGTTCGGGATACGATGAAGAACGCAGCAAACTGCGATATATGCGAAATGCAGAAGTATTGAGCACAAAAGGTTTTGAAGCGCACTGGCCGATGAGGTAAAACTCTTTGCAAACGTCTGGTTCAGGGTATTTTCTCTTATAGAGGAAGCTTTAATTTCTATAGATGTGTTTGCTTTATATTTTAAAAGGATTTTTGTGTTATTTCATGTATTAAATCTAACTGTGAAAATCAAAAACACACTTTGACCTGAACCTCAGTCGAGAGCCACGGCCGTGAACTTAAAGCATAATCAGTAAGCGTGAGGGAAAAGACAACTAACTAGGATTCCCCCTAGGTAACGGCGAGTGTTGAAAAGGGAAAAGTCCTCGCGTAAATCGTTTTGCCTGCAGGCCTTATGAGGAGTAATGACGTATAAGTCTAACAGGTAAACTTTGATCTTTTGTCTTCAAGTACAAGTCCCCTTGGATCAGAGGTTCCACAGAAGGTTGCACCGTCCTTGTACGTCTTTGGATAATTGACATCGATATTTGCGTGCTTTGAGAGGTCGGTAAGTTGTTTGGGAACACACGCAACGCCCAAAGTCGGTGGTAAACTTCATCTAAGAACTTAATATTGCCACGAGACGCCGACATGAGCAAAAAGTACTGTGATAGGACGAAGTTGCAAAGCACTTGAAGAGTGAGAGTTAAAGAGGACGTGTAAACCTGTGCGTAAGGGATGGATGCAGATGCAACGGATAGATACGGCTCCAGGCGTACTCATTGCAATATTATCAAGTTACATACTTATTGTATGTTTGGTGGACCTCTGAGCTCCAGAATTGGGCACAGAGGGAATCAGCATATTTTTTTGTGGTGCACTTTAACCTACTTGATTGGTGCTTTGGGGCTGATGACCTTGATTGGGTGAATGCTCTGTATGAAGTTCTTTCATGCACACCACAGAGTGTCTCTGAGACTGTTAAGCCATAGGAAGGAAACTTGATTAATGCGCAGGGTAAACGGCGGGGCAGTAAACTATGACTCGCCTTAAGGTAGCCCAAATGCCTCGTCGGCTAAGACTACCGACGCGCAACCGAATGGATCAACGAGATTCCCACTGTCCTGATATCTACTATCTAGCGAAACCACAGCCAAGGGGAACGGGGAACTTGGCAAATTTAGCGGGAAAGAGACCCTGTTGAGCTTGACTCTAGTCTGGACTTTGTGAAGAACATGAGAGGTGTAGCATAAGGGAGTCGCCGAAGACAACAGTGAAAGTGATTCCACTACTTCATTTCAGATTCGGCATCTACTTAATCGGTTAAAACAGCAGGAGTTATGGTGTCTAAGGACCTTCATTTTTGTTTTAAGCTAGCCACCATCGGTGGTTGGTTGACTCGCGCCGATGACCATTTGTCAGGCGGGGAGACATTTGAGCTGGGGGCGTGGTACATCTGTTGTTTTCAAAAATTGTAACGCAGGTGTCCTAAGGCGAGCTTCAGAGAGGACGGAAACCTCATCGTTTGAGCAAAAAGGCAAAATCTGCTACCTTGATCGATTGATTTTCGAAGTTACGAATACAGAGACCGCCGAAAGCTGGTCTTATGCGATCCTTTTGAGTTTGATTAAAGTTTACAGCAGAGGTGCGTAGTCAGGAAAAGTTACCCAGTGGATCACTAAAACGGCTTGTGGCGGCCAGAGTCGTCCATAGCGACGTCGCTTTTTGATCCTTCGATGCGGCTCTTCCTATCATTGCCGAAGCAGAATTCGCCAAGCTGTTGGATTGTGCACCCACCAATAAGGGTGACGTGAGCTGGGTTTAGACCGTCTGTGAGACAGGTTAGTTTGTGACCTACTAAGATTGACTTGTGGCGTATGGATGGTAAGTCAATCCTGTTAGTACGAGAGGAACCGCAGGGTTCAGACATTTGGTGTCATGTGCCTTGGTCGAGTAGAGCAATGGCTGCGAAGCCCCGCCCCGAGAGGGCTACCATTCTGAGGGAATTATATGATCTGAAACGCCTCTAAGTACAGAATCCCGCCCAGATCATGTGTAGCAATAATATATCGCTCGTCCAGGTGTGTCAGGAAGGCAAAATGTATGCCATTTTTTTGTGGTAGTACAGAAAGCCCCAGTATCGGCAATTTTCTTTGCTGTTCTACTATAATTGGTTAGTGTTGGAGTTGCTAACAAGCTTAGCACTCCTCGTGCATGTGGTAACGTCGGGCGCGCAAAATCACTTGTATACGGACTTGAATACTGAGTTCACGGGGATGTTGTAAATCAAGTAGAGCAGCTCTTCGCGTGCAGAGGATCTGTTGGAGTAGACTTAGCACCTTGGAGGACGGATGATTTGTCTTTTTATATACTGATAGACCTGTTTTATCCAAGATGGTGCGTTATAGGCAGAGAGCCAACTCAAATTTCACGCAGGTCCTTTTTGGTTTAGAGTCTGTGACGAGGTCCACGATTAAAAAATGCCTCAGGCGACACGTGTGACCAAGTAGTGCAAATTGAAGCCGAAGGGTTATGTCGTAGGGTTCAGGGCAATAGGGTTCCCCCAGGCAAGATCAAATTTCACCGAGGCACATTTTTGGGTTTAGAGTGCTGTGGCAAGATCCGATTAAAAATTGGCCTGACAGAGCAGGAAGTATGTTAGACCAAAGTGACAGAATTGACCATAGTGTCGTAGGGTTCATGGAGAGGCAAATAGGGTGTTCCCCAGGCAATCAAATTTCACCAGGCATTTTCTTGGTTAGAGTCTGTGACGATCCGATAAAAATTTTGCCTACAGGCAAAGTAGACCAAAGTGCACAATTGACCAAGTGTCGTTAGGGTTCAGGCAATAGGGTTCCCCCAGGCAATCAAATTCACCAGACATTTTTGGGTTAGAGTCGTGGACGATCCGATTAAAAAATGGCCTCAGGCAAATCGACCAAAGTGCAAATGACCAAGTGTCGTAGGGTTCAGGCAATGGTTCCCCCCAGGCAATCAAATTTCACCAGCATTTTGTTTAGAGTCTTGTGGACACGATCCGATTAAAAATTGCTCCGGGCAAAGTAGACCAAGTGCAATTGACAAGTGTCGTAGGGTTCAGGCATAGGCGTCCCCCAGCAATAGTCATGGCAATTTCATCTTTTTAAAAAAGAATTTCAGGCTAAGTTGACTAAGGAAGCCAAGTCGTAGAAGCCAATCAATATTTAAAAAAAATTAATATGTTTTTTGATAGTCTCATGTTTTCATTGACTCAAAGTGTTTGCCAAATCATTAATAAAAGATGTACGACACTCCCGATTCCCAGGGAACGTCTCCAGGTTCCAAGTACTAAGGAAGCCCAGCCAGACGTCCGTGGCTAAGGAGCCCAGCGTCCGTGGCTGTAATGTGGGACATGTTAGGACTCTAATGAGTTTAAAGAACCTAATGAGCTCTTAAGTGAGCCGCCAGCAACCTTTTTTTTCTCTACATTTAAAAAAAAAAACATAAAATTCTCCCTTATCGGTGGAGCACTAGGCTAGTGGATCGATGGAAGAACGCAGCAAACTGACGATAAGTATTGCGCGAACAGCGCAGAAGTATTGAGCACAAAGTTTTGAACGCCAAATGGCCGCATGAGGTAACAACTCTTGCAACGTCTGTTCAGGGTCATTTTTCTCTTATATAGGGAAGACTTTAATCTATATGGTGTTGCTTTATATTTTAAAAGGATTTTTGTTATAGCTGTGTATTAAATCTAACTGTGAAAATCAACAATTTTGACATGAACTCAGTCGAGAGCACCCGCCGGAATTAAGCAATCCCCCCCAGAAGCGGAGGGAAAAGAAACTAAATAGATTCCCCAGAACGGCGAGTGAAAAAGGGGCAAGTCCATCGCAAATCGTTTTGCTCCGGCATTTATGAGGGTAGCGTATATAGATCGGTGTTAACTTGATCTTTTTATCTCAAACAAGTCCCGACTTGATAGAGGTTCCACAGAAGGTGCAAGTCGTGTACGGTAGAAGATAATGATCGATATTTTGTTGTGCTTAGAGTCGGGTTGATTTTGGGAATCGCAGCCCAGAAAGTCGGTGAGGGTAAACTTCATCTAAGACTTAATAGTGCCACGAAGACGATAGCAAAACAAGTAGCTGTGAAGGAAGAAGTGAAAAGCACTTTGAAGAGAGGAGTTAAAGGGAGTGAATACAGAGGTTAATGTGTGGAAACGTGACAGAGTGTAGACGGCATATCATTCAATATTCAGTTACATTATTTTTGTATGTTGTGACCAGTCGAGCTCCAAGATTGGGACAAGAAGGGGAATCAGGAATAATTTTTGTGGGATGCGATTACTGATTGGTGCTTGGGGATGTGTTGAGGCAGATTTGAGAGAGAGTTAAAGGAGACTGAAAACGGTAAGGTGGAAATCGGATTATGAGTCGGCGTATCATTCACTATTCAGTTACATTATTTTTATGTTGTGAACTCTGAGCCTCCAGATTGGGACAGAGGGAAGTATCAGCTAATTTTTTGTGTTGGTGATGTTAGCATTGATTGGTGCGTTGGGGATGTTTGAGGCAGATTTGTATTCCGTCGTTTTGAGGCCAGCTTGATGGGTACACCTGACGGTGTTGTAGCGAGTATTTTTTGTCTTGGGCATTTGAGTATGAGCTCACGTGTGGATTTTTGGGTCAGAGGAGCTGTGTGTGTGTAAATTACGGGTCAGTGAGTGTGACACGTGCTTTTCAATTATGTTCGGCCAGTAATGCTCTCGACTCGATTCCCCATGTAAAAGCCGTCATCTATCCGGACCGTCTGTGAATTTAGCGCAGACCAAGGAGTTTTATGGGTGTGCGCAAGTTTTTCGGGTGTTTTAAAAAACTTAACAGCGAACTGAAAGTAAATGACTCTTTAGAGTCTGATGTGGCGATCTTGTAAAAAATGTGTAGCATTGGCCCATTCTAACTGTGTACAGTAGGTGGCGGAAGAGCGTAGCGCGGTGAGACCCGAAAGATGGTGAACTATTCCTGAGCAAGGAACGAAGCCCAGATTAAACTCTGGTGGAAGTCCGAAGCGGTTCTGACGTGCCAAATCGATCCGTCTGCAACTTGGGTTAGTTGGCGAAAGACTTCGAACCATCTAGTAGCTGGTTCCCACGTCTGAAGTTTCCCCCAGGATAGCTGGAGCTCAAGAGGGTTTAAATGCACGGCGGTAAAGCGAATGATTAGAGGACTTGGGAACGAAATGTTCTTAACACAAAAAACAAAAAAAAAAAAAATAAAAAACAAAAACAACCAAAAAAAAAAAAAAAAAAAAAAAAAAAAATTAAAAAAAAAAAAAAAAAAAAAAAAAAACAAGAAAAAAAAAAAAAAAAAAAAAAAAAAACAAAAAAAAAAAAAAAAAACAAGATATGTCTCAAACTCTAACTGGTTATGATGTCAAAGTTGCTTGATTGTTGAACTTTGGCGTGTGAATACGAGCTCCAAGTGGGCCATTTTTGGTAGCAGAACCTGCGATGTGGGATGAACCAAACGCGGAGTTGCGGTGCCAAGTATCCGCTCATTAGACCCATAAAAGGTGATTGGTTGATACAAGACAGCAGACGGTGGCCATGAAGTCGGAATCCGCATAAGGAGTGTGTCACAACTCACCTGCCGAATCTGATAGCGTCCCACAAACAAATTTCGCTGAGGCAAAGTGTGGCGTGGCTTTTCGATGTTCGCTAGTATCGCGGGAATGGGTCTTAAGTAAAACTCAAATATTGGGCTAATCTAGAAAACTCGTGTGAGAGAAATACATGAGGATTAAAAAAATTTTTGAAAAATTTAGTTTATATTATAATAAGCTTTGTTATTTGAAGAATAAAGTTTATTGTTATTTATTTTTTAAAACTTTTAAAGTTTATAAAATTAAACTTATAACAATAAACTTCTAACAATCCTTTATTGACTCTCGCTGCAAAATTAATTTGGCTTCTGGCAATTGTCAGGAATTTAGCCGATTATAACTTTTGTGAATTTATAATTATAATTAATTATTGACATTCTTTTTGCAAAGGATATTTAGTATGTTATCAGCTGTCATTAATTTTTAATTTTCGACTTTTATTTCGGGATTTTGAATTCTAAAATTATCAATGTAATCATTATTAATGACAGCTTAATTACCAGCAGTCTCGGTAATTCAAGCTTTGCTAATACCTAAATAAAGATATCTGGTTGATCCTGCCTGAACTGATGTGTTTATTTCAAAGATTAAGCCATGCATGTATAAGTTTAATCGTTTATCGAGAAACCGCGAACGGCTCATTACAATGGCCATTATTTACTTGATCTTGATTGTCTAAATGGATAACTGTGGAAAAGCTAGAGCTAATACATGCACTAAAGCTTTGTCCTTACGGAAAAGCGCATTTATTAGAACAAAACCACGCGGCTTCGGCTGCTTCTTGTTGACTCAGAATAACTTAGCTGACCGCATGGCCTTGTGCCGGCGGCGTGTCTTTCAAGCGTCCACTTTATCAACTTGACGGGAGCATAATCGACTCCCGTGGTGGTGACGGATAACGGAGGATCAGGGTTCGACTCCGGAGAAGGGGCCTGAGAAATGGCCACTACGTCTAAGGATGGCAGCAGGCGCGCAAATTACCCACTCTCGGCTCCAGGAGGTAGTGACGAGAAATAACGAGACTGTTCTCTTTGAGGCCGGTCATCGGAATGGGTACAATTTAAACCCTTTAACGAGTATCAAGCAGAGGGCAAGTCTGGTGCCAGCAGCCGCGGTAATTCCAGCTCTGCAAATACATAGAATTATTGCTGCGGTTAGAAAGCTCATAGTTGGATTCGTATCGATACCTTGGAACCCTTCGGGTGTCTCTAGGTGTTATCGATTTATCGTAATGTTCGGTTTTGAGTCCTTAACAGGATTCTTAACAGGCATTGCAAGTTTACTTTGAACAAATCAGAGTGCTTCAAACAGGCGTTTTTCGCTTGAATGATCGTGCATGGAATAATAGAAAATGATTTCGGTTCAGTTTTATTGGTTTTACGGACTGAGATAATGGTTAACAGAGACAAACGGGGGCATTTGTATGGTCCCGTGAGAGGTGAAATTCTTGGACCGTGGCCAGACAAACTACAGCGAAAGCATTTGCCAAGAATGTTTTTATTAATCAAGAACGAAAGTCAGAGGTTCGAAGGCGATCAGATACCGCCCTAGTTCTGACGTAAACGATGCCAACTAGCGATCCGCCGATGGAAATTATATTGCCTTGGTGGGGAGCTTCCCGGAAACGAAAGTCTTCCGGTTCCGGGGGAAGTATGGTTGCAAAGCTGAAACTTAAAGGAATTGACGGAAGGGCACCACCAGGAGTGGAGCCTGCGGCTTAATTTGACTCAACACGGGGAAACTCACCCGGCCCGGACACTGTGAGGATTGACAGATTGATAGCTTTTTCATGATTCAGTGGATGGTGGTGCATGGCCGTTCTTAGTTCGTGGAGTGATTTGTCTGGTTTATTCCGATAACGAGCGAGACTCTAACCTACTAAATAGTTGGTACATACTCTTAGTGTATACAGCTTCTTAGAGGGATTTGCGGCGTTCAGCCGAAAGAAATTGAGCAATAACAGGTCTGTGATGCCCTTAGATGTCCGGGGCTGCACGCGCGCTACACTGGCAAAATCAACGTGCTTGTCCTACCCTGAAAGGGGCGGGTAAACCATTGAAAATTTGCCGTGATTGGGATCGGAAATTGCAATTATTTTCCGTGAACGAGGAATTCCAAGTAAGTGCGAGTCATCAGCTCGCGTTGATTACGTCCCTGCCCTTTGTACACACCGCCCGTCGCTGCCCGGGACTGAGCCATTTCGAGAAATTTGGGGACCGTTGATTTAATTTTTCTAAATTACTTTGATGGAAACCAATTTAATCGCAGTGGCTTGAACCGGGCAAAAGTCGTAACAAGGTAGCTGTAGGTGAACCTGCTGCTGGATCATTACTTTATGTGATGTTCAAATTTGAATTCGCAATGAAATGATCGTTGTGAAACGGCTGTCGCTGGTGTCTAAGTGTTGCTGATACGGTTGTGAACGTCCGTGGCTGTATATGTGGTGACATGTTAGACTCTAATGAGTTTAAGACCTAATGAGCCTCTTAAGTGAGGCCGCCAGCAACCTTTTTTTTCTCTACATTTTAAAAAAAAAACTAAAATTCTACCCTTATCGGTGGATCACTAGGCTCGTGGATCGATGAAGAACGCAGCAAACTGCGATAATTATTGCGAACTGCAGAAGTATTGAGCACAAAAGTTTTGAACGCAAATGGCCGCATTGAGGTCAAACTCTTTGCAACGTCTGGTTCAGGGTCATTTTCTCTTATAGCGGAAGCTTTAATTTCTATAATGATGTTGTTGCTTTATATTTTAAAAGGATTTTTGTTTATTCATGTATTAAATCTAACTGTGAAAATCAAACAATTTTGACCTGAACTCAGTCGAGAGCACCCGCTGAACTTAAGCATATCAGTAAGCGGAGGAAAAGAAACTAAATAGGATTCCCCCAGTAACGGCGAGTGAAAAGGGAAAAGTCCATCGCTAAATCGTTTTGCCTCAGGCATTATGAGGTGTAGCGTATAAGTCGTAAACTTTGATCTTTTGTCTCAAACAAGTCCCCTTGATAGAGGTTCCACAGAAGGTGCAAGTCCTGTACGTTGAGATAATTGATCGATATTTGCGTGCTTTAGAGTCGGGTTGTTTGGGATCGCAGCCCAAAGTCGGTGGTAAACTTCATCTAAGACTTAATATTGCCACGAGACCGATAGCAAACAAGTACTGTGAAGGAAAGTTGCAAAGCACTTTGAAGAGAGAGTTAAGAGGACGTGAAACCGGTAAGGTGGAAACGGATAGAGTCGGCGTATCATTCAATTATTCAGTTACATTATTTTTATGTTGTGACCTCTGAGCTCCAGATTGGGACAGAGGGAATCAGCATAATTTTTTGTGGTGCATTTACTTGATTGGTGCTTGGGGATGTTTGAGGCAGATTTGAAGAGAGAGTTAAAGAGGACGTGAAACCGGTAAGGTGGAAACGGATAGAGTCGGCGTATCATTCAATTATTCAGTTACATTATTTTTATGTTGTGACCTCTGAGCTCCAGATTGGGACAGAGGGAATCAGCATAATTTTTTGTGGTGCATTTACTTGATTGGTGCTTGGGGATGTTTGAGGCAGATTTGTTTCCGTCGTTTTGAGGCCAGCTTGCTGGTACCCAAACGGTGTTAGCATTTTTTGTCTTGGGCATTTGAGTATGGCTCACGTGTATTTATTGGACAGATCTGAGTGTAAGTTACGGTCGCATGCGACACGTGCTTTTCAATTAGTTCGGTCCAGTTAATGCTCTCGTACTCGTTCCCCATGTAAAAGCCGGTCATCTATCCGACCCGTCTTGAAACACGGACCAAGGAGTTTATCGTGTGCGCAAGTTTTTGGGTGTTAAAAACTTAAAAGCGAAATGAAAGTAAATGACTCTTTAGAGTCTGATGTGCGATCTTGTAAAAAAGTGTAGCATGGCCCCATTCTAACTGTTTACAGTAGGGTGGCGGAAGAGCGTACGCGGTGAGACCCGAAAGATGGTGAACTATTCCTGAGCAGGACGAAGCCAGAGGAAACTCTGGTGAAGTCCGAAGCGGTTCTGACGTGCAAATCGATCGTCTGACTTGGGTATAGGGCGAAAGACTAATCGAACCATCTAGTAGCTGGTTCCCTCTGAAGTTTCCCCCAGGATAGCTGGAGCTCAAGAGTGGTTATACTCGGTAAAGCGAATGATTAGAGGACTTGGGAACGAAATGTTCTTAACCTATTCTCAAACTCTAAATGGTTATGATGTCAAAGTTGCTTGATTTTGAACTTTGGCGTTGAATACGAGCTCCAAGTGGGCCATTTTGGTAAGCAGAACTGGCGATGTGGGATGAACCAAACGCGGAGTTGCGGTGCCAAAGTATCCGCTCATTAGACCCCATAAAAGGTGTTGGTTGATACAGACAGCAGGACGGTGGCCATGGAAGTCGGAATCCGCTAAGGAGTGTGTAACAACTCACCTGCCGAATCAACTAAAACAAATTTCGCTGAGGCAAAGTGGGCGTGGCTTTTCGATGTTCGCTGTTCGCGGGAATGGTTTAAAGGAAAACTCAAATTGGGCTAATCTAGAAACTCGTGGAGAGAAATAATAGGATTAAAAAATTTTTTGAAAAATTTAAAGTTTATTATTATAATAAGCTTTGTTTTTTGAAGAATAAAGTTTATTGTTATTTATTTTTTAAAACTTTTAAAGTTTATAAAATTAAACTTATAACAATAAACTTCTAACAATCCTTTATTGACTCTCGCTGCAAAATTAATTTGGCTTCTGGCAATTGTCAGGAATTTAGCCGATTATAACTTTTGTGAATTTATAATTATAATTAATTATTGACATTCTTTTGCAAAGGATATTTAGTATGTTATCAGCTGTCATTAATTTTTAATTTTCGACTTTTATTTCGGGATTTTGAATTCTAAAATTATCAATGTAATCATTATTAATGACAGCTTAATTACCAGCAGTCTCGGTAATTCAAGCTTTGCTAAATACCTAAATAAAAGATATCTGGTTGATCCTGCCTGAACTGATGTGTTTATTTCAAAGATTAAGCCATGCATGTATAAGTTTAATCGTTTATCGAGAAACCGCGAACGGCTCATTACAATGGCCATTATTTACTTGATCTTGATTGTCTAAATGGATAACTGTGGAAAAGCTAGAGCTAATACATGCACTAAAGCTTTGTCCTTACGGAAAAGCGCATTTATTAGAACAAAACCACGCGGCTTCGGCTGCTTCTTGTTGACTCAGAATAACTTAGCTGACCGCATGGCCTTGTGCCGGCGGCGTGTCTTTCAAGCGTCCACTTTATCAACTTGACGGGAGCATAATCGACTCCCGTGGTGGTGACGGATAACGGAGGATCAGGGTTCGACTCCGGAGAAGGGGCCTGAGAAATGGCCACTACGTCTAAGGATGGCAGCAGGCGCGCAAATTACCCACTCTCGGCTCCAGGAGGTAGTGACGAGAAATAACGAGACTGTTCTCTTTGAGGCCGGTCATCGGAATGGGTACAATTTAAACCCTTTAACGAGTATCAAGCAGAGGGCAAGTCTGGTGCCAGCAGCCGCGGTAATTCCAGCTCTGCAAATACATAGAATTATTGCTGCGGTTAGAAAGCTCATAGTTGGATTCGTATCGATACCTTGGAACCCTTCGGGTGTCTCTAGGTGTTATCGATTTATCGTAATGTTCGGTTTTGAGTCCTTAACAGGATTCTTAACAGGCATTGCAAGTTTACTTTGAACAAATCAGAGTGCTTCAAACAGGCGTTTTCGCTTGAATGATCGTGCATGGAATAATAGAAAATGATTTCGGTTCAGTTTTATTGGTTTTACGGACTGAGATAATGGTTAACAGAGACAAACGGGGGCATTTGTATGGTCCCGTGAGAGGTGAAATTCTTGGACCGTGGCCAGACAAACTACAGCGAAAGCATTTGCCAAGAATGTTTTTATTAATCAAGAACGAAAGTCAGAGGTTCGAAGGCGATCAGATACCGCCCTAGTTCTGACCGTAAACGATGCCAACTAGCGATCCGCCGATGGAAATTATATTGCCTTGGTGGGGAGCTTCCCGGAAACGAAAGTCTTCCGGTTCCGGGGGAAGTATGGTTGCAAAGCTGAAACTTAAAGGAATTGACGGAAGGGCACCACCAGGAGTGGAGCCTGCGGCTTAATTTGACTCAACACGGGGAAACTCACCCGGCCCGGACACTGTGAGGATTGACAGATTGATAGCTTTTTCATGATTCAGTGGATGGTGGTGCATGGCCGTTCTTAGTTCGTGGAGTGATTTGTCTGGTTTATTCCGATAACGAGCGAGACTCTAACCTACTAAATAGTTGGTACATACTCTTAGTGTATACAGCTTCTTAGAGGGATTTGCGGCGTTCAGCCGAAAGAAATTGAGCAATAACAGGTCTGTGATGCCCTTAGATGTCCGGGGCTGCACGCGCGCTACACTGGCAAAATCAACGTGCTTGTCCTACCCTGAAAGGGGCGGGTAAACCATTGAAAATTTGCCGTGATTGGGATCGGAAATTGCAATTATTTTCCGTGAACGAGGAATTCCAAGTAAGTGCGAGTCATCAGCTCGCGTTGATTACGTCCCTGCCCTTTGTACACACCGCCCGTCGCTGCCCGGGACTGAGCCATTTCGAGAAATTTGGGGACCGTTGATTTAATTTTTCTAAATTACTTTGATGGAAACCAATTTAATCGCAGTGGCTTGAACCGGGCAAAAGTCGTAACAAGGTAGCTGTAGGTGAACCTGCTGCTGGATCATTACTTTATGTGATGTTCAAATTTGAATTCGCAATGAAATGATCGTTGTGAAACGGCTGTCGCTGGTGTCTAAGTGTTGCTGATACGGTTGTGAACGTCCGTGGCTGTATATGTGGTGACATGTTAGGACTCTAATGAGTTTAAGACCTAATGAGCCTCTTAAGTGAGGCCGCCAGCAACCTTTTTTTTCTCTACATTTTAAAAAAAAAACTAAAATTCTACCCTTATCGGTGGATCACTAGGCTCGTGGATCGATGAAGAACGCAGCAAACTGCGATAATTATTGCGAAATGCAGAAGTATTGAGCACAAAAGTTTTGAACGCAAATGGCCGCATTGAGGTCAAACTCTTTGCAACGTCTGGTTCAGGGTCATTTTCTCTTATAGCGGAAGCTTTAATTTCTATAATGATGTTGTTGCTTTATATTTTAAAAGGATTTTTGTTTATTCATGTATTAAATCTAACTGTGAAAATCAAACAATTTTGACCTGAACTCAGTCGAGAGCACCCGCTGAACTTAAGCATATCAGTAAGCGGAGGAAAAGAAACTAAATAGGATTCCCCCAGTAACGGCGAGTGAAAAGGGAAAAGTCCATCGCTAAATCGTTTTGCCTCAGGCATTATGAGGTGTAGCGTATAAGTCGTAAACTTTGATCTTTTGTCTCAAACAAGTCCCCTTGATAGAGGTTCCACAGAAGGTGCAAGTCCTGTACGTTGAGATAATTGATCGATATTTGCGTGCTTTAGAGTCGGGTTGTTTGGGATCGCAGCCCAAAGTCGGTGGTAAACTTCATCTAAGACTTAATATTGCCACGAGACCGATAGCAAACAAGTACTGTGAAGGAAAGTTGCAAAGCACTTTGAAGAGAGAGTTAAAGAGGACGTGAAACCGGTAAGGTGGAAACGGATAGAGTCGGCGTATCATTCAATTATTCAGTTACATTATTTTTATGTTGTGACCTCTGAGCTCCAGATTGGGACAGAGGGAATCAGCATAATTTTTTGTGGTGCATTTACTTGATTGGTGCTTGGGGATGTTTGAGGCAGATTTGAAGAGAGAGTTAAAGAGGACGTGAAACCGGTAAGGTGGAAACGGATAGAGTCGGCGTATCATTCAATTATTCAGTTACATTATTTTTATGTTGTGACCTCTGAGCTCCAGATTGGGACAGAGGGAATCAGCATAATTTTTTGTGGTGCATTTACTTGATTGGTGCTTGGGGATGTTTGAGGCAGATTTGTTTCCGTCGTTTTGAGGCCAGCTTGCTGGTACCCAAACGGTGTTAGCATTTTTTGTCTTGGGCATTTGAGTATGGCTCACGTGTATTTATTGGACAGATCTGAGTGTAAGTTACGGTCGCATGCGACACGTGCTTTTCAATTAGTTCGGTCCAGTTAATGCTCTCGTACTCGTTCCCCATGTAAAAGCCGGTCATCTATCCGACCCGTCTTGAAACACGGACCAAGGAGTTTATCGTGTGCGCAAGTTTTTGGGTGTTAAAAACTTAAAAGCGAAATGAAAGTAAATGACTCTTTAGAGTCTGATGTGCGATCTTGTAAAAAAGTGTAGCATGGCCCCATTCTAACTGTTTACAGTAGGGTGGCGGAAGAGCGTACGCGGTGAGACCCGAAAGATGGTGAACTATTCCTGAGCAGGACGAAGCCAGAGGAAACTCTGGTGGAAGTCCGAAGCGGTTCTGACGTGCAAATCGATCGTCTGACTTGGGTATAGGGGCGAAAGACTAATCGAACCATCTAGTAGCTGGTTCCCTCTGAAGTTTCCCCCAGGATAGCTGGAGCTCAAGAGTGGTTATACTCGGTAAAGCGAATGATTAGAGGACTTGGGAACGAAATGTTCTTAACCTATTCTCAAACTCTAAATGGTTATGATGTCAAAGTTGCTTGATTTTGAACTTTGGCGTTGAATACGAGCTCCAAGTGGGCCATTTTTGGTAAGCAGAACTGGCGATGTGGGATGAACCAAACGCGGAGTTGCGGTGCCAAAGTATCCGCTCATTAGACCCCATAAAAGGTGTTGGTTGATACAGACAGCAGGACGGTGGCCATGGAAGTCGGAATCCGCTAAGGAGTGTGTAACAACTCACCTGCCGAATCAACTAAAACAAATTTCGCTGAGGCAAAGTGGGCGTGGCTTTTCGATGTTCGCTGTTCGCGGGAATGGTTTAAAGGAAAACTCAAATTGGGCTAATCTAGAAACTCGTGGAGAGAAATAATAGGATTAAAAAATTTTTTGAAAAATTTAAAGTTTATTATTATAATAAGCTTTGTTTTTTGAAGAATAAAGTTTATTGTTATTTATTTTTTAAAACTTTTAAAGTTTATAAAATTAAACTTATAACAATAAACTTCTAACAATCCTTTATTGACTCTCGCTGCAAAATTAATTTGGCTTCTGGCAATTGTCAGGAATTTAGCCGATTATAACTTTTGTGAATTTATAATTATAATTAATTATTGACATTCTTTTGCAAAGGATATTTAGTATGTTATCAGCTGTCATTAATTTTTAATTTTCGACTTTTATTTCGGGATTTTGAATTCTAAAATTATCAATGTAATCATTATTAATGACAGCTTAATTACCAGCAGTCTCGGTAATTCAAGCTTTGCTAAATACCTAAATAAAAGATATCTGGTTGATCCTGCCTGAACTGATGTGTTTATTTCAAAGATTAAGCCATGCATGTATAAGTTTAATCGTTTATCGAGAAACCGCGAACGGCTCATTACAATGGCCATTATTTACTTGATCTTGATTGTCTAAATGGATAACTGTGGAAAAGCTAGAGCTAATACATGCACTAAAGCTTTGTCCTTACGGAAAAGCGCATTTATTAGAACAAAACCACGCGGCTTCGGCTGCTTCTTGTTGACTCAGAATAACTTAGCTGACCGCATGGCCTTGTGCCGGCGGCGTGTCTTTCAAGCGTCCACTTTATCAACTTGACGGGAGCATAATCGACTCCCGTGGTGGTGACGGATAACGGAGGATCAGGGTTCGACTCCGGAGAAGGGGCCTGAGAAATGGCCACTACGTCTAAGGATGGCAGCAGGCGCGCAAATTACCCACTCTCGGCTCCAGGAGGTAGTGACGAGAAATAACGAGACTGTTCTCTTTGAGGCCGGTCATCGGAATGGGTACAATTTAAACCCTTTAACGAGTATCAAGCAGAGGGCAAGTCTGGTGCCAGCAGCCGCGGTAATTCCAGCTCTGCAAATACATAGAATTATTGCTGCGGTTAGAAAGCTCATAGTTGGATTCGTATCGATACCTTGGAACCCTTCGGGTGTCTCTAGGTGTTATCGATTTATCGTAATGTTCGGTTTTGAGTCCTTAACAGGATTCTTAACAGGCATTGCAAGTTTACTTTGAACAAATCAGAGTGCTTCAAACAGGCGTTTTCGCTTGAATGATCGTGCATGGAATAATAGAAAATGATTTCGGTTCAGTTTTATTGGTTTTACGGACTGAGATAATGGTTAACAGAGACAAACGGGGGCATTTGTATGGTCCCGTGAGAGGTGAAATTCTTGGACCGTGGCCAGACAAACTACAGCGAAAGCATTTGCCAAGAATGTTTTTATTAATCAAGAACGAAAGTCAGAGGTTC
>JARQAB010000267.1:32500-39873 GCA_036172955.1 Meloidogyne arenaria
TGGAAGTCCGAAGCGGTTCTGACGTGCAAATCGATCGTCTGACTTGGGTATAGGGGCGAAAGACTAATCGAACCATCTAGTAGCTGGTTCCCTCTGAAGTTTCCCCCAGGATAGCTGGAGCTCAAGAGTGGTTATACTCGGTAAAGCGAATGATTAGAGGACTTGGGAACGAAATGTTCTTAACCTATTCTCAAACTCTAAATGGTTATGATGTCAAAGTTGCTTGATTTTGAACTTTGGCGTTGAATACGAGCTCCAAGTGGGCCATTTTTGGTAAGCAGAACTGGCGATGTGGGATGAACCAAACGCGGAGTTGCGGTGCCAAAGTATCCGCTCATTAGACCCCATAAAAGGTGTTGGTTGATACAGACAGCAGGACGGTGGCCATGGAAGTCGGAATCCGCTAAGGAGTGTGTAACAACTCACCTGCCGAATCAACTAAAACAAATTTCGCTGAGGCAAAGTGGGCGTGGCTTTTCGATGTTCGCTGTTCGCGGGAATGGTTTAAAGGAAAACTCAAATTGGGCTAATCTAGAAACTCGTGGAGAGAAATAATAGGATTAAAAAATTTTTGAAAAATTTAAAGTTTATTATTATAATAAGCTTTGTTTTTTGAAGAATAAAGTTTATTGTTATTTATTTTTTAAAACTTTTAAAGTTTATAAAATTAAACTTATAACAATAAACTTCTAACAATCCTTTATTGACTCTCGCTGCAAAATTAATTTGGCTTCTGGCAATTGTCAGGAATTTAGCCGATTATAACTTTTGTGAATTTATAATTATAATTAATTATTGACATTCTTTTGCAAAGGATATTTAGTATGTTATCAGCTGTCATTAATTTTTAATTTTCGACTTTTATTTCGGGATTTTGAATTCTAAAATTATCAATGTAATCATTATTAATGACAGCTTAATTACCAGCAGTCTCGGTAATTCAAGCTTTGCTAAATACCTAAATAAAAGATATCTGGTTGATCCTGCCTGAACTGATGTGTTTATTTCAAAGATTAAGCCATGCATGTATAAGTTTAATCGTTTATCGAGAAACCGCGAACGGCTCATTACAATGGCCATTATTTACTTGATCTTGATTGTCTAAATGGATAACTGTGGAAAAGCTAGAGCTAATACATGCACTAAAGCTTTGTCCTTACGGAAAAGCGCATTTATTAGAACAAAACCACGCGGCTTCGGCTGCTTCTTGTTGACTCAGAATAACTTAGCTGACCGCATGGCCTTGTGCCGGCGGCGTGTCTTTCAAGCGTCCACTTTATCAACTTGACGGGAGCATAATCGACTCCCGTGGTGGTGACGGATAACGGAGGATCAGGGTTCGACTCCGGAGAAGGGGCCTGAGAAATGGCCACTACGTCTAAGGATGGCAGCAGGCGCGCAAATTACCCACTCTCGGCTCCAGGAGGTAGTGACGAGAAATAACGAGACTGTTCTCTTTGAGGCCGGTCATCGGAATGGGTACAATTTAAACCCTTTAACGAGTATCAAGCAGAGGGCAAGTCTGGTGCCAGCAGCCGCGGTAATTCCAGCTCTGCAAATACATAGAATTATTGCTGCGGTTAGAAAGCTCATAGTTGGATTCGTATCGATACCTTGGAACCCTTCGGGTGTCTCTAGGTGTTATCGATTTATCGTAATGTTCGGTTTTGAGTCCTTAACAGGATTCTTAACAGGCATTGCAAGTTTACTTTGAACAAATCAGAGTGCTTCAAACAGGCGTTTTCGCTTGAATGATCGTGCATGGAATAATAGAAAATGATTTCGGTTCAGTTTTATTGGTTTTACGGACTGAGATAATGGTTAACAGAGACAAACGGGGGCATTTGTATGGTCCCGTGAGAGGTGAAATTCTTGGACCGTGGCCAGACAAACTACAGCGAAAGCATTTGCCAAGAATGTTTTTATTAATCAAGAACGAAAGTCAGAGGTTCGAAGGCGATCAGATACCGCCCTAGTTCTGACCGTAAACGATGCCAACTAGCGATCCGCCGATGGAAATTATATTGCCTTGGTGGGGAGCTTCCCGGAAACGAAAGTCTTCCGGTTCCGGGGGAAGTATGGTTGCAAAGCTGAAACTTAAAGGAATTGACGGAAGGGCACCACCAGGAGTGGAGCCTGCGGCTTAATTTGACTCAACACGGGGAAACTCACCCGGCCCGGACACTGTGAGGATTGACAGATTGATAGCTTTTTCATGATTCAGTGGATGGTGGTGCATGGCCGTTCTTAGTTCGTGGAGTGATTTGTCTCGTTATTCCGATAACGAGCGAGACTCTAACCTACTAATAGTTGGTACATACTCTTAGTGTATACAGCTTCTTAGAGGGATTTGCGGCGTTCAGCCGAAAGAAATTGAGCAATAACAGGTCTGTGATGCCCTTAGATGTCCGGGGCTGCACGCGCGCTACACTGGCAAAATCAACGTGCTTGTCCTACCCTGAAAGGGGCGGGTAAACCATTGAAAATTTGCCGTGATTGGGATCGGAAATTGCAATTATTTTCCGTGAACGAGGAATTCCAAGTAAGTGCGAGTCATCAGCTCGCGTTGATTACGTCCCTGCCCTTTGTACACACCGCCCGTCGCTGCCCGGGACTGAGCCATTTCGAGAAATTTGGGGACCGTTGGTTTAATTTTTTCTAAATTACTTTGATGGAAACCAATTTAATCGCAGTGGCTTGAACCGGGCAAAAGTCGTAACAAGGTAGCTGTAGGTGAACCTGCTGCTGGATCATTACTTTATGTGATGTTCAAATTTGAATTCGCAATGAAATGATCGTTGTGAAACGGCTGTCGCTGGTGTCTAAGTGTTGCTGATACGGTTGTGAACGTCCGTGGCTGTATATGTGGTGACATGTTAGGACTCTAATGAGTTTAAGACCTAATGAGCCTCTTAAGTGAGGCCGGCCAGCAACCTTTTTTTTCTCTACATTTTAAAAAAAAAAACCCTAACCTTATCGGTGGATCACTAGGCTCGTGGATCGATGAAGAACGCAGCAAACTGCGATAATTATTGCGAAATGCAGAAGTATTGAGCACAAAAGTTTTGAACGCAAATGGCCGCATTGAGGTCAAACTCTTTGCAACGTCTGGTTCAGGGTCATTTTCTCTTATAGCGGAAGCTTTAATTTCTATAATGATGTTGTTGCTTTATATTTTAAAAGGATTTTGTTTATTCATGTATTAAATCTAACTGTGAAAATCAAACAATTTTGACCTGAACTCAGTCGAGAGCACCCGCTGAACTTAAGCATATCAGTAAGCGGAGGAAAAGAAACTAAATAGGATTCCCCCAGTAACGGCGAGTGAAAAGGGAAAAGTCCATCGCTAAATCGTTTTGCCTCAGGCATTATGAGGTGTAGCGTATAAGTCGTAAACTTTGATCTTTTGTCTCAAACAAGTCCCCTTGATAGAGGTTCCACAGAAGGTGCAAGTCCTGTACGTTGAGATAATTGATCGATATTTGCGTGCTTTAGAGTCGGGTGTTTGGGATCGCAGCCCAAAGTCGGTGGTAAACTTCATCTAAGACTTAATATTGCCACGAGACCGATAGCAAACAAGTACTGTGAAGGAAAGTTGCAAAGCACTTTGAAGAGAGAGTTAAAGAGGACGTGAAACCGGTAAGGTGGAAACGGATAGAGTCGGCGTATCATTCAATTATTCAGTTACATTATTTTTATGTTGTGACCTCTGAGCTCCAGATTGGGACAGAGGGAATCAGCATAATTTTTGTGGTGCATTTACTTGATTGGTGCTTGGGGATGTTTGAGGCAGATTTGAAGAGAGAGTTAAAGAGGACGTGAAACCGGTAAGGTGGAAACGGATAGAGTCGGCGTATCATTCAATTATTCAGTTACATTATTTTTATGTTGTGACCTCTGAGCTCCAGATTGGGACAGAGGGAATCAGCATAATTTTTTGTGGTGCATTTACTTGATTGGTGCTTGGGGATGTTTGAGGCAGATTTGTTTCCGTCGTTTTGAGGCCAGCTTGCTGGTACCCAAACGGTGTTAGCATTTTTTGTCTGGGCATTTGAGTATGGCTCACGTGTATTTATTGGACAGATCTGAGTGTAAGTTACGGTCGCATGCGACACGTGCTTTTCAATTAGTTCGGTCCAGTTAATGCTCTCGTACTCGTTCCCCATGTAAAAGCCGGTCATCTATCCGACCCGTCTTGAAACACGGACCAAGGAGTTTATCGTGTGCGCAAGTTTTTGGGTGTTAAAAACTTAAAAGCGAAATGAAAGTAAATGACTCTTTAGAGTCTGATGTGCGATCTTGTAAAAAAGTGTAGCATGGCCCCATTCTAACTGTTTACAGTAGGGTGGCGGAAGAGCGTACGCGGTGAGACCCGAAAGATGGTGAACTATTCCTGAGCAGGACGAAGCCAGAGGAAACTCTGGTGGAAGTCCGAAGCGGTTCTGACGTGCAAATCGATCGTCTGACTTGGGTATAGGGGCGAAAGACTAATCGAACCATCTAGTAGCTGGTTCCCTCTGAAGTTTCCCCAGGATAGCTGGAGCTCAAGAGTGGTTATACTCGGTAAAGCGAATGATTAGAGGACTTGGGAACGAAATGTTCTTAACCTATTCTCAAACTCTAAATGGTTATGATGTCAAAGTTGCTTGATTTTGAACTTTGGCGTTGAATACGAGCTCCAAGTGGGCCATTTTTGGTAAGCAGAACTGGCGATGTGGGATGAACCAAACGCGGAGTTGCGGTGCCAAAGTATCCGCTCATTAGACCCCATAAAAGGTGTTGGTTGATACAGACAGCAGGACGGTGGCCATGGAAGTCGGAATCCGCTAAGGAGTGTGTAACAACTCACCTGCCGAATCAACTAAAACAATTTCGCTGAGGCAAAGTGGGCGTGGCTTTTCGATGTTCGCTGTTCGCGGGAATGGTTTAAAGGAAAACTCAAATTGGGCTAATCTAGAAACTCGTGGAGAGAAATAATAGGATTAAAAAATTTTTTGAAAAATTTAAAGTTTATTATTATAATAAGCTTTGTTTTTTGAAGAATAAAGTTTATTGTTATTATTTTTTAAAACTTTTAAAGTTTATAAAATTAAACTTATAACAATAAACTTCTAACAATCCTTTATTGACTCTCGCTGCAAAATTAATTTGGCTTCTGGCAATTGTCAGGAATTTAGCCGATTATAACTTTTGTGAATTTATAATTATAATTAATTATTGACATTCTTTGCAAAGGATATTTAGTATGTTATCAGCTGTCATTAATTTTTAATTTTCGACTTTTATTTCGGGATTTGAATTCTAAAATTATCAATGTAATCATTATTAATGACAGCTTAATTACCAGCAGTCTCGGTAATTCAAGCTTTGCTAAATACCTAAATAAAAGATATCTGGTTGATCCTGCCTGAACTGATGTGTTTATTTCAAAGATTAAGCCATGCAATGTATAAGTTTAATCGTTTATCGAGAAACCGCGAACGGCTCATTACAATGGCCATTATTTACTTGATCTTGATTGTCTAAATGGAAACTGTGGAAAAGCTAGAGCTAATACATGCACTAAAGCTTTGTCCTTACGGAAAAGCGCATTTATTAGAACAAACCACGCGGCTTCGGCTGCTTCTTGTTGACTCAGAATAACTTAGCTGACCGCATGGCCTTGTGCCGGCGGCGTGTCTTCAAGCGTCCACTTTATCACTTGAGGGTAGCATAATGGACTCCCGTGGTGGTGACGGATAACGGAGGATCAGGGTTCGACTCCGGAGAAGGGGCCTGAGAAATGGCCACTACGTCTAAGGATGGCAGCAGGCGCGCAAATTACCCACTCTCGGCTCCAGGAGGTAGTGACGAGAAATAACGAGACTGTTCTCTTTGAGGCCGGTCATCGGAATGGGTACAATTTAAAACCCTTTAACGAGTATCAAGCAGAGGGCAAGTCTGGTGCCAGCAGCGCGCGGTAATTCCAGCCTCTGCAACATACATAGAAATTATTGCTGCGGTAGAAAGCTCATAGGGTTGGATTCGTATCGCGCGATACCTTGGAACCCTTCGTGTGTCTCTAGGTGTTAATCGATTATCTTAAATGTTCGGTTTTGCAGTCCTTAACAGGATTCTTTACAGGCATTGCAGTTTAACCTTTTGCATACAAATCAGAGTGCTTCAAACAGGCGTTTTCGCTTGAATGAATCGTGCATGGAATAATAGAAAATGATTTCGGTCAGTTTTATGGTTTTACGGGACGTTGAGATAATGGTTAACAGAGACAAAACGCGGGGGCATTATGTATGGTCCCGTGAGAGGTGATGTTAAATTCTGACAGGTGGCCATAGACAAACTACAGCGAAAGCATTTGCCAAGAAGGTTTTTATTAATCAAGAAGCGAAAAAGTCAGAGGTTGCGAAGGCGATCAGATACCGCCCTAGTTCTGACCGTAAGACGATGCCAACTAGCGATCCGCCGATGGAAAACTTTATATTGCCTTGGTGGGGAGCTTCCCGGAAACGAAAAGTCTTCCGTTCCGGGGAAGTATGGCATGCAAAGCTGAAACTTAAAGGAATTGACGGAAGGGCACCACCAGGGAGTGGAGCCTGCGGCTTAATTTGACTCAACACGGGGAAAACTCACCCGGCCCGGACACTGTGAGGTTTGACAGATTGATAGCTTTCCATGATTCAGTGGATGGTGGGGGGTTCGGTGCATGGCCGTTCTTAGTTCGTGGAGTGATTTGTTGGTTTAATTCCGATACCGAGCGAGACTCTAACTACTAAATAGTTGGTACATACTCTTAGTGTATACAGCTTCTTAGAGGGATTTGCGGCGTTCAGCCGAAAGAGAAATTGAGCAATAACAGGTCTGTGTGATGCCCTTAGATGTCCGGGTCTGCACGCGCGCGCTACACTGGCAAAATCAACGTGCTTGTCCTACCCTGAAAGGGGCGGGTAAACCATTGAAAATTTGCGCCGTGATTGGGATCGGAAAAATTGCAATTATTTTCCCTGGTGAACGAGGAAATTCCAAGTAAGTGCGAGTCATCAGCCTCTGCGTTGATTAACGTCCCTGCCCTTTGGTACACACCGCCCGTCGCTGCCCGCGGGACTGAGCCATTTTCGAGAAATTTTGGGGACCGTTGATTTAATTTTTCTAAATTACTTTGATGGAAACCAATTTAATCGCAGTGGCTTGAACCGGGCAAAAGTCGTAACAAAGGTAGCTGTAGGTGAACCTGCTGCTGGATCATTACTTTATGTGATGTTCAAATTTGAATTCGCAAATGAAATGATCGTTGTGAAAGACGGCTTGGTCTCTGGTGGTCTAAGTGTTTGCTGATACGGTGTGTGTTTGAAAACCGTCCGTGGCTGAATATGTGGTGA
>JARQAB010000268.1:0-39795 GCA_036172955.1 Meloidogyne arenaria
ATCAGAAACCTTGTGCCCTTTTAATCTACTATTGGTTAAACAAAAGTTATAATCGAGAATTTAAAATATCGGATATTATTTATACTTAAAACTTTAAAGTGATGGGGCATCATGATTCAAATCCGTTTTGGATTATTAATAGCTCGTTAGAATCAGCATTAAAACTGTATCAGAAACCTTGTGCCTTTTAATCTACTATTGGTTAAACAAAAGTTATAATCGAGAATTTAAAATATCGGATATATTTATACTTAAAAACTTTAATGTGATGGGGCATCTTGAATTCAAATCCGTTTTGGATTATTAATAGCTCGTTAGAATCAGCATTAAAACTGTATCAGAAACCTTGTGCCTTTTAATCTACTATTGGTTAACAAAAGTTATAATCGAGAATTTAAAATATCGGATATTATTTATACTTAAAAACTTTAAAGTGATGGGGCATCATGAATTCAAATCCGTTTTGGATTATTAATAGCTCGTTAGAATCAGCATTAAAAACTGTATCAGAAACCTTGTGCCTTTTAATCTACTATTGGTTAAACAAAAGTTATAATCGAGAATTTAAAATATCGGATATTATTTATACTTAAAAACTTTAAAGTGATGGGGCATCATGAATTCAAATCCGTTTTGGATTATTAATAGCTCGTTAGAATCAGCATTAAAAACTGTATCAGAAACCTTGTGCCTTTTAATCTACTATTGGTTAAACTATAGTTTTAATGGAATTTTTTTAAAATATCGGATATTATTTATACTTAAAAACTTTAAAGTGATGGGGCATCATGAATTCAAATCCGTTTTGGATTATTAATAGCTCGTTAGAATCAGCATTAAAAACTGTATCAGAAACCTTGTGCCTTTTAATCTACTATTGGTTAAACAAAAGTTATAATCGAGAATTTAAAATATCGGATATTATTTATACTTAAAAACTTTAAAGTGATGGGGCATCATGAATTCAAATCCGTTTTGGATTATTAATAGCTCGTTAGAATCAGCATTAAAAACTGTATCAGAAACCTTGTGCCTTTAATCTACTATTGGTTAAACAAAAGTTATAATCGAGAATTTAAAATATCGGATATTATTTATACTTAAAAACTTTAAAGTGATGGGGCATCATGAATTCAAATCCGTTTTGGATTATTAATAGCTCGTTAGAATCAGCATTAAAAACTGTATCAGAAACCTTGTGCCTTTTAATCTACTATTGGTTAAACAAAAGTTATAATCGAGAATTTAAAATATCGGATATTATTTATACTTAAAAACTTTAAAGTGATGGGGCATCATGAATTCAAATCCGTTTGGATTATTAATAGCTCGTTAGAATCAGCATTAAAAACTGTATCAGAAACCTTGTGCCTTTTAATCTACTATTGGTTAAACAAAAGTTATAATCGAGAATTAAAATATCGGATATTATTTATACTTAAAACTTTAAAGTGATGGGGCATCATGAATTCAAATCCGTTTTGGATTATTAATAGCTCGTTAGAATCAGCATTAAAACTGTATCAGAAACCTTGTGCCTTTTAATCTACTATTGGTTAAACAAAAGTTATAATCGAGAATTTAAAATATCGGATATTATTTATACTTAAAAACTTTAAAGTGATGGGGCATCATGAATTCAAATCCGTTTTGGATTATTAATAGCTCGTTAGAATCAGAATTAAAACTGTATCAGAAACCTTGTGCCTTTTAATCTACTATTGGTTAAACAAAAGTTATAATCGAGAATTTAAAATATCGGATATTATTTATACTTAAAAACTTTAAAGTGATGGGGCATCATGAATTCAAATCCGTTTTGGATTATTAATAGCTCGTTAGAATCAGCATTAAAAACTGTATCAGAAACCTTGTGCCTTTTAATCTACTATTGGTTAAACAAAAGTTATAATCGAGAATTTAAAATATCGGATATTATTTATACTTAAAAACTTTAAAGTGATGGGGCATCATGAATTCAAATCCGTTTTGGATTATTAATAGCTCGTTAGAATCAGCATTAAAAACTGTATCAGAAACCTTGTGCCTTTTAATCTACTATTGGTTAAACAAAAGTTATAATCGAGAATTTAAAATATCGGATATTATTTATACTTAAAAACTTTAAAGTGATGGGGCATCATGAATTCAAATCCGTTTTGGATTATTAATAGCTCGTTAGAATCAGCATTAAAAACTGTATCAGAAACCTTGTGCCTTTTAATCTACTATTGGTTAAACAAAAGTTATAATCGAGAATTTAAAATATCGGATATTATTTATACTTAAAAACTTTAAAGTGATGGGGCATCATGAATTCAAATCCGTTTTGGATTATTAATAGCTCGTTAGAATCAGCATTAAAAACTGTATCAGAAACCTTGTGCCTTTTAATCTACTATTGGTTAAACAAAAGTTATAATCGAGAATTTAAAATATCGGATATTATTTATACTTAAAAACTTTAAAGTGATGGGGCATCATGAATTCAAATCCGTTTTGGATTATTAATAGCTCGTTAGAATCAGCATTAAAAACTGTATCAGAAACCTTGTGCCTTTTAATCTACTATTGGTTAAACAAAAGTTATAATCGAGAATTTAAAATATCGGATATTATTTATACTTAAAAACTTTAAAGTGATGGGGCATCATGAATTCAAATCCGTTTTGGATTATTAATAGCTCGTTAGAATCAGCATTAAAAACTGTATCAGAAACCTTGTGCCTTTTAATCTACTATTGGTTAAACAAAAGTTATAATCGAGAATTTAAAATATCGGATATTATTTATACTTAAAAACTTTAAAGTGATGGGGCATCATGAATTCAAATCCGTTTTGGATTATTAATAGCTCGTTAGAATCAGCATTAAAAACTGTATCAGAAACCTTGTGCCTTTTAATCTACTATTGGTTAAACAAAAGTTATAATCGAGAATTTAAAATATCGGATATTATTTATACTTAAAAACTTTAAAGTGATGGGGCATCATGAATTCAAATCCGTTTTGGATTATTAATAGCTCGTTAGAATCAGCATTAAAAACTGTATCAGAAACCTTGTGCCTTTTAATCTACTATTGGTTAAACAAAAGTTATAATCGAGAATTTAAAATATCGGATATTATTTATACTTAAAAACTTTAAAGTGATGGGGCATCATGAATTCAAATCCGTTTTGGATTATTAATAGCTCGTTAGAATCAGCATTAAAAACTGTATCAGAAACCTTGTGCCTTTTAATCTACTATTGGTTAAACAAAAGTTATAATCGAGAATTTAAAATATCGGATATTATTTATACTTAAAAACTTTAAAGTGATGGGGCATCATGAATTCAAATCCGTTTTGGATTATTAATAGCTCGTTAGAATCAGCATTAAAAACTGTATCAGAAACCTTGTGCCTTTTAATCTACTATTGGTTAAACAAAAGTTATAATCGAGAATTTAAAATATCGGATATTATTTATACTTAAAAACTTTAAAGTGATGGGGCATCATGAATTCAAATCCGTTTTGGATTATTAATAGCTCGTTAGAATCAGCATTAAAAACTGTATCAGAAACCTTGTGCCTTTTAATCTACTATTGGTTAAACAAAAGTTATAATCGAGAATTTAAAGATCGGATATTATTTATACTTAAAAACTTTAAAGTGATGGGGCATCATGAATTCAAATCCGTTTTGGATTATTAATAGCTCGTTAGAATCAGCATTAAAAACTGTATCAGAAACCTTGTGCCTTTTAATCTACTATTGGTTAAACAAAAGTTATAATCGAGAATTTAAAATATCGGATATTATTTATACTTAAAAATTTAAAGTGATGGGGCATCATGAATTCAAATCCGTTTTGGATTATTAATAGCTCGTTAGAATCAGCATTAAAAACTGTATCAGAAACCTTGTGCCTTTTAATCTACTATTGGTTAAACAAAAGTTATAATCGAGAATTTAAAATATCGGATATTATTTATACTTAAAAACTTTAAAGTGATGGGGCATCATGAATTCAAATCCGTTTTGGATTATTAATAGCTCGTTAGAATCAGCATTAAAAACTGTATCAGAAACCTTGTGCCTTTTAATCTACTATTGGTTAAACAAAAGTTATAATCGAGAATTTAAAATATCGGATATTATTTATACTTAAAAACTTTAAAGTGATGGGGCATCATGAATTCAAATCCGTTTTGGATTATTAATAGCTCGTTAGAATCAGCATTAAAAACTGTATCAGAAACCTTGTGCCTTTTAATCTACTCTTGGTTAAACACAAGTTAAAATCGAGAATTTAAAATATCGTAGATTACGGACTCCCTATATCTTTAAAGTGATGGGGCATCATGAATTCAAATCCGTTTTGGATTATTAATAGCTCGTTAGAATCAGCATTAAAAACTGTATCAGAAACCTTGTGCCTTTTAATCTACTATTGGTTAAACAAAAGTTATAATCGAGAATTTAAAATATCGGATATTATTTATACTTAAAAACTTTAAAGTGATGGGGCATCATGAATTCAAATCCGTTTTGGATTATTAATAGCTCGTTAGAATCAGCATTAAAAACTGTATCAGAAACCTTGTGCCTTTTAATCTACTATTGGTTAAACAAAAGTTATAATCGAGAATTTAAAATATCGGATATTATTTATACTTAAAAACTTTAAAGTGATGGGGCATCATGAATTCAAATCCGTTTTGGATTATTAATAGCTCGTTAGAATCAGCATTAAAAACTGTATCAGAAACCTTGTGCCTTTTAATCTACTATTGGTTAAACAAAAGTTATAATCGAGAATTTAAAATATCGGATATTATTTATACTTAAAAACTTTAAAGTGATGGGGCATCATGAATTCAAATCCGTTTTGGATTATTAATAGCTCGTTAGAATCAGCATTAAAAACTGTATCAGAAACCTTGTGCCTTTTAATCTACTATTGGTTAAACAAAAGTTATAATCGAGAATTTAAAATATCGGATATTATTTATACTTAAAAACTTTAAAGTGATGGGGCATCATGAATTCAAATCCGTTTTGGATTATTAATAGCTCGTTAGAATCAGCATTAAAAACTGTATCAGAAACCTTGTGCCTTTTAATCTACTATTGGTTAAACAAAAGTTATAATCGAGAATTTAAAATATCGGATATTATTTATACTTAAAAACTTTAAAGTGATGGGGCATCATGAATTCAAATCCGTTTTGGATTATTAATAGCTCGTTAGAATCAGCATTAAAACTGTATCAGAAACCTTGTGCCTTTTAATCTACTATTGGTTAAACAAAAGTTATAATCGAGAATTTAAAATATCGGATATTATTTATACTTAAAAACTTTAAAGTGATGGGGCATCATGAATTCAAATCCGTTTTGGATTATTAATAGCTCGTTAGAATCAGCATTAAAAACTGTATCAGAAACCTTGTGCCTTTTAATCTACTATTGGTTAAACAAAAGTTATAATCGAGAATTTAAAATATCGGATATTATTTATACTTAAAAACTTTAAAGTGATGGGGCATCATGAATTCAAATCCGTTTTGGATTATTAATAGCTCGTTAGAATCAGCATTAAAAACTGTATCAGAAACCTTGTGCCTTTTAATCTACTATTGGTTAAACAAAAGTTATAATCGAGAATTTAAAATATCGGATATTATTTATACTTAAAAACTTTAAAGTGATGGGGCATCATGAATTCAAATCCGTTTTGGATTATTAATAGCTCGTTAGAATCAGCATTAAAAACTGTATCAGAAACCTTGTGCCTTTTAATCTACTATTGGTTAAACAAAAGTTATAATCGAGAATTTAAAATATCGGATATTATTTATACTTAAAAACTTTAAAGTGATGGGGCATCATGAATTCAAATCCGTTTTGGATTATTAATAGCTCGTTAGAATCAGCATTAAAAACTGTATCAGAAACCTTGTGCCTTTTAATCTACTATTGGTTAAACAAAAGTTATAATCGAGAATTTAAAATATCGGATATTATTTATACTTAAAAACTTTAAAGTGATGGGGCATCATGAATTCAAATCCGTTTTGGATTATTAATAGCTCGTTAGAATCAGCATTAAAACTGTATCAGAAACCTTGTGCCTTTTAATCTACTATTGGTTAAACAAAAGTTATAATCGAGAATTTAAAATATCGGATATTATTTATACTTAAAAACTTTAAAGTGATGGGGCATCATGAATTCAAATCCGTTTTGGATTATTAATAGCTCGTTAGAATCAGCATTAAAAACTGTATCAGAAACCTTGTGCCTTTTAATCTACTATTGGTTAAACAAAAGTTATAATCGAGAATTTAAAATATCGGATATTATTTATACTTAAAAACTTTAAAGTGATGGGGCATCATGAATTCAAATCCGTTTTGGATTATTAATAGCTCGTTAGAATCAGCATTAAAAACTGTATCAGAAACCTTGTGCCTTTTAATCTACTATTGGTTAAACAAAAGTTATAATCGAGAATTTAAAATATCGGATATTATTTATACTTAAAAACTTTAAAGTGATGGGGCATCATGAATTCAAATCCGTTTTGGATTATTAATAGCTCGTTAGAATCAGCATTAAAACTGTATCAGAAACCTTGTGCCTTTTAATCTACTATTGGTTAAACAAAAGTTATAATCGAGAATTTAAAATATCGGATATTATTTATACTTAAAAACTTTAAAGTGATGGGGCATCATGAATTCAAATCCGTTTTGGATTATTAATAGCTCGTTAGAATCAGCATTAAAAACTGTATCAGAAACCTTGTGCCTTTTAATCTACTATTGGTTAAACAAAAGTTATAATCGAGAATTTAAAATATCGGATATTATTTATACTTAAAAACTTTAAAGTGATGGGGCATCATGAATTCAAATCCGTTTTGGATTATTAATAGCTCGTTAGAATCAGCATTAAAAACTGTATCAGAAACCTTGTGCCTTTTAATCTACTATTGGTTAAACAAAAGTTATAATCGAGAATTTAAAATATCGGATATTATTTATACTTAAAAACTTTAAAGTGATGGGGCATCATGAATTCAAATCCGTTTTGGATTATTAATAGCTCGTTAGAATCAGCATTAAAAACTGTATCAGAAACCTTGTGCCTTTTAATCTACTATTGGTTAAACAAAAGTTATAATCGAGAATTTAAAATATCGGATATTATTTATACTTAAAAACTTTAAAGTGATGGGGCATCATGAATTCAAATCCGTTTTGGATTATTAATAGCTCGTTAGAATCAGCATTAAAAACTGTATCAGAAACCTTGTGCCTTTTAATCTACTATTGGTTAAACAAAAGTTATAATCGAGAATTTAAAATATCGGATATTATTTATACTTAAAAACTTTAAAGTGATGGGGCATCATGAATTCAAATCCGTTTTGGATTATTAATAGCTCGTTAGAATCAGCATTAAAAACTGTATCAGAAACCTTGTGCCTTTTAATCTACTATTGGTTAAACAAAAGTTATAATCGAGAATTTAAAATATCGGATATTATTTATACTTAAAAACTTTAAAGTGATGGGGCATCATGAATTCAAATCCGTTTTGGATTATTAATAGCTCGTTAGAATCAGCATTAAAAACTGTATCAGAAACCTTGTGCCTTTTAATCTACTATTGGTTAAACAAAAGTTATAATCGAGAATTTAAAATATCGGATATTATTTATACTTAAAAACTTTAAAGTGATGGGGCATCATGAATTCAAATCCGTTTTGGATTATTAATAGCTCGTTAGAATCAGCATTAAAAACTGTATCAGAAACCTTGTGCCTTTTAATCTACTATTGGTTAAACAAAAGTTATAATCGAGAATTTAAAATATCGGATATTATTTATACTTAAAAACTTTAAAGTGATGGGGCATCATGAATTCAAATCCGTTTTGGATTATTAATAGCTCGTTAGAATCAGCATTAAAAACTGTATCAGAAACCTTGTGCCTTTTAATCTACTATTGGTTAAACAAAAGTTATAATCGAGAATTTAAAATATCGGATATTATTTATACTTAAAAACTTTAAAGTGATGGGGCATCATGAATTCAAATCCGTTTTGGATTATTAATAGCTCGTTAGAATCAGCATTAAAAACTGTATCAGAAACCTTGTGCCTTTTAATCTACTATTGGTTAAACAAAAGTTATAATCGAGAATTTAAAATATCGGATATTATTTATACTTAAAAACTTTAAAGTGATGGGGCATCATGAATTCAAATCCGTTTTGGATTATTAATAGCTCGTTAGAATCAGCATTAAAAACTGTATCAGAAACCTTGTGCCTTTTAATCTACTATTGGTTAAACAAAAGTTATAATCGAGAATTTAAAATATCGGATATTATTTATACTTAAAAACTTTAAAGTGATGGGGCATCATGAATTCAAATCCGTTTTGGATTATTAATAGCTCGTTAGAATCAGCATTAAAAACTGTATCAGAAACCTTGTGCCTTTTAATCTACTATTGGTTAAACAAAAGTTATAATCGAGAATTTAAAATATCGGATATTATTTATACTTAAAAACTTTAAAGTGATGGGGCATCATGAATTCAAATCCGTTTTGGATTATTAATAGCTCGTTAGAATCAGCATTAAAAACTGTATCAGAAACCTTGTGCCTTTTAATCTACTATTGGTTAAACAAAGTTATAATCGAGAATTTAAAATATCGGATATTATTTATACTTAAAAACTTTAAAGTGATGGGGCATCATGAATTCAAATCCGTTTTGGATTATTAATAGCTCGTTAGAATCAGCATTAAAACTGTATCAGAAACCTTGTGCCTTTTAATCTACTATTGGTTAAACAAAAGTTATAATCGAGAATTTAAAATATCGGATATTATTTATACTTAAAAACTTTAAAGTGATGGGGCATCATGAATTCAAATCCGTTTTGGATTATTAATAGCTCGTTAGAATCAGCATTAAAAACTGTATCAGAAACCTTGTGCCTTTTAATCTACTATTGGTTAAACAAAAGTTATAATCGAGAATTTAAAATATCGGATATTATTTATACTTAAAAACTTTAAAGTGATGGGGCATCATGAATTCAAATCCGTTTTGGATTATTAATAGCTCGTTAGAATCAGCATTAAAAACTGTATCAGAAACCTTGTGCCTTTTAATCTACTATTGGTTAAACAAAGTTATAATCGAGAATTTAAAATATCGGATATTATTTATACTTAAAAACTTTAAAGTGATGGGGCATCATGAATTCAAATCCGTTTTGGATTATTAATAGCTCGTTAGAATCAGCATTAAAAACTGTATCAGAAACCTTGTGCCTTTTAATCTACTATTGGTTAAACAAAAGTTATAATCGAGAATTTAAAATATCGGATATTATTTATACTTAAAAACTTTAAAGTGATGGGGCATCATGAATTCAAATCCGTTTTGGATTATTAATAGCTCGTTAGAATCAGCATTAAAAACTGTATCAGAAACCTTGTGCCTTTTAATCTACTATTGGTTAAACAAAAGTTATAATCGAGAATTTAAAATATCGGATATTATTTATACTTAAAAACTTTAAAGTGATGGGGCATCATGAATTCAAATCCGTTTTGGATTATTAATAGCTCGTTAGAATCAGCATTAAAAACTGTATCAGAAACCTTGTGCCTTTTAATCTACTATTGGTTAAACAAAAGTTATAATCGAGAATTTAAAATATCGGATATTATTTATACTTAAAAACTTTAAAGTGATGGGGCATCATGAATTCAAATCCGTTTTGGATTATTAATAGCTCGTTAGAATCAGCATTAAAAACTGTATCAGAAACCTTGTGCCTTTTAATCTACTATTGGTTAAACAAAAGTTATAATCGAGAATTTAAAATATCGGATATTATTTATACTTAAAAACTTTAAAGTGATGGGGCATCATGAATTCAAATCCGTTTTGGATTATTAATAGCTCGTTAGAATCAGCATTAAAAACTGTATCAGAAACCTTGTGCCTTTTAATCTACTATTGGTTAAACAAAAGTTATAATCGAGAATTTAAAATATCGGATATTATTTATACTTAAAAACTTTAAAGTGATGGGGCATCATGAATTCAAATCCGTTTTGGATTATTAATAGCTCGTTAGAATCAGCATTAAAAACTGTATCAGAAACCTTGTGCCTTTTAATCTACTATTGGTTAAACAAAAGTTATAATCGAGAATTTAAAATATCGGATATTATTTATACTTAAAAACTTTAAAGTGATGGGGCATCATGAATTCAAATCCGTTTTGGATTATTAATAGCTCGTTAGAATCAGCATTAAAAACTGTATCAGAAACCTTGTGCCTTTTAATCTACTATTGGTTAAACAAAAGTTATAATCGAGAATTTAAAATATCGGATATTATTTATACTTAAAAACTTTAAAGTGATGGGGCATCATGAATTCAAATCCGTTTTGGATTATTAATAGCTCGTTAGAATCAGCATTAAAAACTGTATCAGAAACCTTGTGCCTTTTAATCTACTATTGGTTAAACAAAAGTTATAATCGAGAATTTAAAATATCGGATATTATTTATACTTAAAAACTTTAAAGTGATGGGGCATCATGAATTCAAATCCGTTTTGGATTATTAATAGCTCGTTAGAATCAGCATTAAAAACTGTATCAGAAACCTTGTGCCTTTTAATCTACTATTGGTTAAACAAAAGTTATAATCGAGAATTTAAAATATCGGATATTATTTATACTTAAAAACTTTAAAGTGATGGGGCATCATGAATTCAAATCCGTTTTGGATTATTAATAGCTCGTTAGAATCAGCATTAAAAACTGTATCAGAAACCTTGTGCCTTTTAATCTACTATTGGTTAAACAAAAGTTATAATCGAGAATTTAAAATATCGGATATTATTTATACTTAAAAACTTTAAAGTGATGGGGCATCATGAATTCAAATCCGTTTTGGATTATTAATAGCTCGTTAGAATCAGCATTAAAAACTGTATCAGAAACCTTGTGCCTTTTAATCTACTATTGGTTAAACAAAAGTTATAATCGAGAATTTAAAATATCGGATATTATTTATACTTAAAAACTTTAAAGTGATGGGGCATCATGAATTCAAATCCGTTTTGGATTATTAATAGCTCGTTAGAATCAGCATTAAAAACTGTATCAGAAACCTTGTGCCTTTTAATCTACTATTGGTTAAACAAAAGTTATAATCGAGAATTTAAAATATCGGATATTATTTATACTTAAAAACTTTAAAGTGATGGGGCATCATGAATTCAAATCCGTTTTGGATTATTAATAGCTCGTTAGAATCAGCATTAAAAACTGTATCAGAAACCTTGTGCCTTTTAATCTACTATTGGTTAAACAAAAGTTATAATCGAGAATTTAAAATATCGGATATTATTTATACTTAAAAACTTTAAAGTGATGGGGCATCATGAATTCAAATCCGTTTTGGATTATTAATAGCTCGTTAGAATCAGCATTAAAAACTGTATCAGAAACCTTGTGCCTTTTAATCTACTATTGGTTAAACAAAAGTTATAATCGAGAATTTAAAATATCGGATATTATTTATACTTAAAAACTTTAAAGTGATGGGGCATCATGAATTCAAATCCGTTTTGGATTATTAATAGCTCGTTAGAATCAGCATTAAAAACTGTATCAGAAACCTTGTGCCTTTTAATCTACTATTGGTTAAACAAAAGTTATAATCGAGAATTTAAAATATCGGATATTATTTATACTTAAAAACTTTAAAGTGATGGGGCATCATGAATTCAAATCCGTTTTGGATTATTAATAGCTCGTTAGAATCAGCATTAAAAACTGTATCAGAAACCTTGTGCCTTTTAATCTACTATTGGTTAAACAAAAGTTATAATCGAGAATTTAAAATATCGGATATTATTTATACTTAAAAACTTTAAAGTGATGGGGCATCATGAATTCAAATCCGTTTTGGATTATTAATAGCTCGTTAGAATCAGCATTAAAAACTGTATCAGAAACCTTGTGCCTTTTAATCTACTATTGGTTAAACAAAAGTTATAATCGAGAATTTAAAATATCGGATATTATTTATACTTAAAAACTTTAAAGTGATGGGGCATCATGAATTCAAATCCGTTTTGGATTATTAATAGCTCGTTAGAATCAGCATTAAAAACTGTATCAGAAACCTTGTGCCTTTTAATCTACTATTGGTTAAACAAAAGTTATAATCGAGAATTTAAAATATCGGATATTATTTATACTTAAAAACTTTAAAGTGATGGGGCATCATGAATTCAAATCCGTTTTGGATTATTAATAGCTCGTTAGAATCAGCATTAAAAACTGTATCAGAAACCTTGTGCCTTTTAATCTACTATTGGTTAAACAAAAGTTATAATCGAGAATTTAAAATATCGGATATTATTTATACTTAAAAACTTTAAAGTGATGGGGCATCATGAATTCAAATCCGTTTTGGATTATTAATAGCTCGTTAGAATCAGCATTAAAAACTGTATCAGAAACCTTGTGCCTTTTAATCTACTATTGGTTAAACAAAAGTTATAATCGAGAATTTAAAATATCGGATATTATTTATACTTAAAAACTTTAAAGTGATGGGGCATCATGAATTCAAATCCGTTTTGGATTATTAATAGCTCGTTAGAATCAGCATTAAAAACTGTATCAGAAACCTTGTGCCTTTTAATCTACTATTGGTTAAACAAAAGTTATAATCGAGAATTTAAAATATCGGATATTATTTATACTTAAAAACTTTAAAGTGATGGGGCATCATGAATTCAAATCCGTTTTGGATTATTAATAGCTCGTTAGAATCAGCATTAAAAACTGTATCAGAAACCTTGTGCCTTTTAATCTACTATTGGTTAAACAAAAGTTATAATCGAGAATTTAAAATATCGGATATTATTTATACTTAAAAACTTTAAAGTGATGGGGCATCATGAATTCAAATCCGTTTTGGATTATTAATAGCTCGTTAGAATCAGCATTAAAAACTGTATCAGAAACCTTGTGCCTTTTAATCTACTATTGGTTAAACAAAAGTTATAATCGAGAATTTAAAATATCGGATATTATTTATACTTAAAAACTTTAAAGTGATGGGGCATCATGAATTCAAATCCGTTTTGGATTATTAATAGCTCGTTAGAATCAGCATTAAAAACTGTATCAGAAACCTTGTGCCTTTTAATCTACTATTGGTTAAACAAAAGTTATAATCGAGAATTTAAAATATCGGATATTATTTATACTTAAAAACTTTAAAGTGATGGGGCATCATGAATTCAAATCCGTTTTGGATTATTAATAGCTCGTTAGAATCAGCATTAAAAACTGTATCAGAAACCTTGTGCCTTTTAATCTACTATTGGTTAAACAAAAGTTATAATCGAGAATTTAAAATATCGGATATTATTTATACTTAAAAACTTTAAAGTGATGGGGCATCATGAATTCAAATCCGTTTTGGATTATTAATAGCTCGTTAGAATCAGCATTAAAACTGTATCAGAAACCTTGTGCCTTTTAATCTACTATTGGTTAAACAAAAGTTATAATCGAGATTTAAAATATCGGATATTATTTATACTTAAAAACTTTAAAGTGATGGGGCATCATGAATTCAAATCCGTTTTGGATTATTAATAGCTCGTTAGAATCAGCATTAAAAACTGTATCAGAAACCTTGTGCCTTTTAATCTACTATTGGTTAAACAAAAGTTATAATCGAGAATTTAAAATATCGGATATTATTTATACTTAAAAACTTTAAAGTGATGGGGCATCATGAATTCAAATCCGTTTTGGATTATTAATAGCTCGTTAGAATCAGCATTAAAAACTGTATCAGAAACCTTGTGCCTTTTAATCTACTATTGGTTAAACAAAAGTTATAATCGAGAATTTAAAATATCGGATATTATTTATACTTAAAAACTTTAAAGTGATGGGGCATCATGAATTCAAATCCGTTTTGGATTATTAATAGCTCGTTAGAATCAGCATTAAAAACTGTATCAGAAACCTTGTGCCTTTTAATCTACTATTGGTTAAACAAAAGTTATAATCGAGAATTTAAAATATCGGATATTATTTATACTTAAAAACTTTAAAGTGATGGGGCATCATGAATTCAAATCCGTTTTGGATTATTAATAGCTCGTTAGAATCAGCATTAAAAACTGTATCAGAAACCTTGTGCCTTTTAATCTACTATTGGTTAAACAAAAGTTATAATCGAGAATTTAAAATATCGGATATTATTTATACTTAAAAACTTTAAAGTGATGGGGCATCATGAATTCAAATCCGTTTTGGATTATTAATAGCTCGTTAGAATCAGCATTAAAAACTGTATCAGAAACCTTGTGCCTTTTAATCTACTATTGGTTAAACAAAAGTTATAATCGAGAATTTAAAATATCGGATATTATTTATACTTAAAAACTTTAAAGTGATGGGGCATCATGAATTCAAATCCGTTTTGGATTATTAATAGCTCGTTAGAATCAGCATTAAAAACTGTATCAGAAACCTTGTGCCTTTTAATCTACTATTGGTTAAACAAAAGTTATAATCGAGAATTTAAAATATCGGATATTATTTATACTTAAAAACTTTAAAGTGATGGGGCATCATGAATTCAAATCCGTTTTGGATTATTAATAGCTCGTTAGAATCAGCATTAAAAACTGTATCAGAAACCTTGTGCCTTTTAATCTACTATTGGTTAAACAAAAGTTATAATCGAGAATTTAAAATATCGGATATTATTTATACTTAAAAACTTTAAAGTGATGGGGCATCATGAATTCAAATCCGTTTTGGATTATTAATAGCTCGTTAGAATCAGCATTAAAAACTGTATCAGAAACCTTGTGCCTTTTAATCTACTATTGGTTAAACAAAAGTTATAATCGAGAATTTAAAATATCGGATATTATTTATACTTAAAAACTTTAAAGTGATGGGGCATCATGAATTCAAATCCGTTTTGGATTATTAATAGCTCGTTAGAATCAGCATTAAAAACTGTATCAGAAACCTTGTGCCTTTTAATCTACTATTGGTTAAACAAAAGTTATAATCGAGAATTAAAATATCGGATATTATTTATACTTAAAAACTTTAAAGTGATGGGGCATCATGAATTCAAATCCGTTTTGGATTATTAATAGCTCGTTAGAATCAGCATTAAAAACTGTATCAGAAACCTTGTGCCTTTTAATCTACTATTGGTTAAACAAAAGTTATAATCGAGAATTTAAAATATCGGATATTATTTATACTTAAAAACTTTAAAGTGATGGGGCATCATGAATTCAAATCCGTTTTGGATTATTAATAGCTCGTTAGAATCAGCATTAAAAACTGTATCAGAAACCTTGTGCCTTTTAATCTACTATTGGTTAAACAAAAGTTATAATCGAGAATTTAAAATATCGGATATTATTTATACTTAAAAACTTTAAAGTGATGGGGCATCATGAATTCAAATCCGTTTTGGATTATTAATAGCTCGTTAGAATCAGCATTAAAAACTGTATCAGAAACCTTGTGCCTTTTAATCTACTATTGGTTAAACAAAAGTTATAATCGAGAATTTAAAATATCGGATATTATTTATACTTAAAAACTTTAAAGTGATGGGGCATCATGAATTCAAATCCGTTTTGGATTATTAATAGCTCGTTAGAATCAGCATTAAAAACTGTATCAGAAACCTTGTGCCTTTTAATCTACTATTGGTTAAACAAAAGTTATAATCGAGAATTTAAAATATCGGATATTATTTATACTTAAAAACTTTAAAGTGATGGGGCATCATGAATTCAAATCCGTTTTGGATTATTAATAGCTCGTTAGAATCAGCATTAAAAACTGTATCAGAAACCTTGTGCCTTTTAATCTACTATTGGTTAAACAAAAGTTATAATCGAGAATTTAAAATATCGGATATTATTTATACTTAAAAACTTTAAAGTGATGGGGCATCATGAATTCAAATCCGTTTTGGATTATTAATAGCTCGTTAGAATCAGCATTAAAAACTGTATCAGAAACCTTGTGCCTTTTAATCTACTATTGGTTAAACAAAAGTTATAATCGAGAATTTAAAATATCGGATATTATTTATACTTAAAAACTTTAAAGTGATGGGGCATCATGAATTCAAATCCGTTTTGGATTATTAATAGCTCGTTAGAATCAGCATTAAAAACTGTATCAGAAACCTTGTGCCTTTTAATCTACTATTGGTTAAACAAAAGTTATAATCGAGAATTTAAAATATCGGATATTATTTATACTTAAAAACTTTAAAGTGATGGGGCATCATGAATTCAAATCCGTTTTGGATTATTAATAGCTCGTTAGAATCAGCATTAAAAACTGTATCAGAAACCTTGTGCCTTTTAATCTACTATTGGTTAAACAAAAGTTATAATCGAGAATTTAAAATATCGGATATTATTTATACTTAAAAACTTTAAAGTGATGGGGCATCATGAATTCAAATCCGTTTTGGATTATTAATAGCTCGTTAGAATCAGCATTAAAAACTGTATCAGAAACCTTGTGCCTTTTAATCTACTATTGGTTAAACAAAAGTTATAATCGAGAATTTAAAATATCGGATATTATTTATACTTAAAAACTTTAAAGTGATGGGGCATCATGAATTCAAATCCGTTTTGGATTATTAATAGCTCGTTAGAATCAGCATTAAAAACTGTATCAGAAACCTTGTGCCTTTTAATCTACTATTGGTTAAACAAAAGTTATAATCGAGAATTTAAAATATCGGATATTATTTATACTTAAAAACTTTAAAGTGATGGGGCATCATGAATTCAAATCCGTTTTGGATTATTAATAGCTCGTTAGAATCAGCATTAAAAACTGTATCAGAAACCTTGTGCCTTTTAATCTACTATTGGTTAAACAAAAGTTATAATCGAGAATTTAAAATATCGGATATTATTTATACTTAAAAACTTTAAAGTGATGGGGCATCATGAATTCAAATCCGTTTTGGATTATTAATAGCTCGTTAGAATCAGCATTAAAAACTGTATCAGAAACCTTGTGCCTTTTAATCTACTATTGGTTAAACAAAAGTTATAATCGAGAATTTAAAATATCGGATATTATTTATACTTAAAAACTTTAAAGTGATGGGGCATCATGAATTCAAATCCGTTTTGGATTATTAATAGCTCGTTAGAATCAGCATTAAAAACTGTATCAGAAACCTTGTGCCTTTTAATCTACTATTGGTTAAACAAAAGTTATAATCGAGAATTTAAAATATCGGATATTATTTATACTTAAAAACTTTAAAGTGATGGGGCATCATGAATTCAAATCCGTTTTGGATTATTAATAGCTCGTTAGAATCAGCATTAAAAACTGTATCAGAAACCTTGTGCCTTTTAATCTACTATTGGTTAAACAAAAGTTATAATCGAGAATTTAAAATATCGGATATTATTTATACTTAAAAACTTTAAAGTGATGGGGCATCATGAATTCAAATCCGTTTTGGATTATTAATAGCTCGTTAGAATCAGCATTAAAAACTGTATCAGAAACCTTGTGCCTTTTAATCTACTATTGGTTAAACAAAAGTTATAATCGAGAATTTAAAATATCGGATATTATTTATACTTAAAAACTTTAAAGTGATGGGGCATCATGAATTCAAATCCGTTTTGGATTATTAATAGCTCGTTAGAATCAGCATTAAAACTGTATCAGAAACCTTGTGCCTTTTAATCTACTATTGGTTAAACAAAAGTTATAATCGAGAATTTAAAATATCGGATATTATTTATACTTAAAAACTTTAAAGTGATGGGGCATCATGAATTCAAATCCGTTTTGGATTATTAATAGCTCGTTAGAATCAGCATTAAAAACTGTATCAGAAACCTTGTGCCTTTTAATCTACTATTGGTTAAACAAAAGTTATAATCGAGAATTTAAAATATCGGATATTATTTATACTTAAAAACTTTAAAGTGATGGGGCATCATGAATTCAAATCCGTTTTGGATTATTAATAGCTCGTTAGAATCAGCATTAAAAACTGTATCAGAAACCTTGTGCCTTTTAATCTACTATTGGTTAAACAAAAGTTATAATCGAGAATTTAAAATATCGGATATTATTTATACTTAAAAACTTTAAAGTGATGGGGCATCATGAATTCAAATCCGTTTTGGATTATTAATAGCTCGTTAGAATCAGCATTAAAAACTGTATCAGAAACCTTGTGCCTTTTAATCTACTATTGGTTAAACAAAAGTTATAATCGAGAATTTAAAATATCGGATATTATTTATACTTAAAAACTTTAAAGTGATGGGGCATCATGAATTCAAATCCGTTTTGGATTATTAATAGCTCGTTAGAATCAGCATTAAAAACTGTATCAGAAACCTTGTGCCTTTTAATCTACTATTGGTTAAACAAAAGTTATAATCGAGAATTTAAAATATCGGATATTATTTATACTTAAAAACTTTAAAGTGATGGGGCATCATGAATTCAAATCCGTTTTGGATTATTAATAGCTCGTTAGAATCAGCATTAAAAACTGTATCAGAAACCTTGTGCCTTTTAATCTACTATTGGTTAAACAAAAGTTATAATCGAGAATTTAAAATATCGGATATTATTTATACTTAAAAACTTTAAAGTGATGGGGCATCATGAATTCAAATCCGTTTTGGATTATTAATAGCTCGTTAGAATCAGCATTAAAAACTGTATCAGAAACCTTGTGCCTTTTAATCTACTATTGGTTAAACAAAAGTTATAATCGAGAATTTAAAATATCGGATATTATTTATACTTAAAAACTTTAAAGTGATGGGGCATCATGAATTCAAATCCGTTTTGGATTATTAATAGCTCGTTAGAATCAGCATTAAAAACTGTATCAGAAACCTTGTGCCTTTTAATCTACTATTGGTTAAACAAAAGTTATAATCGAGAATTTAAAATATCGGATATTATTTATACTTAAAAACTTTAAAGTGATGGGGCATCATGAATTCAAATCCGTTTTGGATTATTAATAGCTCGTTAGAATCAGCATTAAAAACTGTATCAGAAACCTTGTGCCTTTTAATCTACTATTGGTTAAACAAAAGTTATAATCGAGAATTTAAAATATCGGATATTATTTATACTTAAAAACTTTAAAGTGATGGGGCATCATGAATTCAAATCCGTTTTGGATTATTAATAGCTCGTTAGAATCAGCATTAAAAACTGTATCAGAAACCTTGTGCCTTTTAATCTACTATTGGTTAAACAAAAGTTATAATCGAGAATTTAAAATATCGGATATTATTTATACTTAAAAACTTTAAAGTGATGGGGCATCATGAATTCAAATCCGTTTTGGATTATTAATAGCTCGTTAGAATCAGCATTAAAAACTGTATCAGAAACCTTGTGCCTTTTAATCTACTATTGGTTAAACAAAAGTTATAATCGAGAATTTAAAATATCGGATATTATTTATACTTAAAAACTTTAAAGTGATGGGGCATCATGAATTCAAATCCGTTTTGGATTATTAATAGCTCGTTAGAATCAGCATTAAAAACTGTATCAGAAACCTTGTGCCTTTTAATCTACTATTGGTTAAACAAAAGTTATAATCGAGAATTTAAAATATCGGATATTATTTATACTTAAAAACTTTAAAGTGATGGGCATCATGAATTCAAATCCGTTTTGGATTATTAATAGCTCGTTAGAATCAGCATTAAAAACTGTATCAGAAACCTTGTGCCTTTTAATCTACTATTGGTTAAACAAAAGTTATAATCGAGAATTTAAAATATCGGATATTATTTATACTTAAAAACTTTAAAGTGATGGGGCATCATGAATTCAAATCCGTTTTGGATTATTAATAGCTCGTTAGAATCAGCATTAAAAACTGTATCAGAAACCTTGTGCCTTTTAATCTACTATTGGTTAAACAAAAGTTATAATCGAGAATTTAAAATATCGGATATTATTTATACTTAAAAACTTTAAAGTGATGGGGCATCATGAATTCAAATCCGTTTTGGATTATTAATAGCTCGTTAGAATCAGCATTAAAAACTGTATCAGAAACCTTGTGCCTTTTAATCTACTATTGGTTAAACAAAAGTTATAATCGAGAATTTAAAATATCGGATATTATTTATACTTAAAAACTTTAAAGTGATGGGGCATCATGAATTCAAATCCGTTTTGGATTATTAATAGCTCGTTAGAATCAGCATTAAAAACTGTATCAGAAACCTTGTGCCTTTTAATCTACTATTGGTTAAACAAAAGTTATAATCGAGAATTTAAAATATCGGATATTATTTATACTTAAAAACTTTAAAGTGATGGGGCATCATGAATTCAAATCCGTTTTGGATTATTAATAGCTCGTTAGAATCACCAATTGAAACTGTATCAGAAACCTTGTGCCTTTTAATCTACTATTGGTTAAACAAAAGTTATAATCGAGAATTTAAAATATCGGATATTATTTATACTTAAAAACTTTAAAGTGATGGGGCATCATGAATTCAAATCCGTTTTGGATTATTAATAGCTCGTTAGAATCAGCATTAAAAACTGTATCAGAAACCTTGTGCCTTTTAATCTACTATTGGTTAAACAAAAGTTATAATCGAGAATTTAAAATATCGGATATTATTTATACTTAAAAACTTTAAAGTGATGGGGCATCATGAATTCAAATCCGTTTTGGATTATTAATAGCTCGTTAGAATCAGCATTAAAAACTGTATCAGAAACCTTGTGCCTTTTAATCTACTATTGGTTAAACAAAAGTTATAATCGAGAATTTAAAATATCGGATATTATTTATACTTAAAAACTTTAAAGTGATGGGGCATCATGAATTCAAATCCGTTTTGGATTATTAATAGCTCGTTAGAATCAGCATTAAAAACTGTATCAGAAACCTTGTGCCTTTTAATCTACTATTGGTTAAACAAAAGTTATAATCGAGAATTTAAAATATCGGATATTATTTATACTTAAAAACTTTAAAGTGATGGGGCATCATGAATTCAAATCCGTTTTGGATTATTAATAGCTCGTTAGAATCAGCATTAAAAACTGTATCAGAAACCTTGTGCCTTTTAATCTACTATTGGTTAAACAAAAGAAAAAGTCTCGACTAAAAACAATCGCATATTATTTATACTTAAAAACTTTAAAGTGATGGGGCATCATGAATTCAAATCCGTTTTGGATTATTAATAGCTCGTTAGAATCAGCATTAAAAACTGTATCAGAAACCTTGTGCCTTTTAATCTACTATTGGTTAAACAAAAGTTATAATCGAGAATTTAAAATATCGGATATTATTTATACTTAAAAACTTTAAAGTGATGGGGCATCATGAATTCAAATCCGTTTTGGATTATTAATAGCTCGTTAGAATCAGCATTAAAAACTGTATCAGAAACCTTGTGCCTTTTAATCTACTATTGGTTAAACAAAAGTTATAATCGAGAATTTAAAATATCGGATATTATTTATACTTAAAAACTTTAAAGTGATGGGGCATCATGAATTCAAATCCGTTTTGGATTATTAATAGCTCGTTAGAATCAGCATTAAAAACTGTATCAGAAACCTTGTGCCTTTTAATCTACTATTGGTTAAACAAAAGTTATAATCGAGAATTTAAAATATCGGATATTATTTATACTTAAAAACTTTAAAGTGATGGGGCATCATGAATTCAAATCCGTTTTGGATTATTAATAGCTCGTTAGAATCAGCATTAAAAACTGTATCAGAAACCTTGTGCCTTTTAATCTACTATTGGTTAAACAAAAGTTATAATCGAGAATTTAAAATATCGGATATTATTTATACTTAAAAACTTTAAAGTGATGGGGCATCATGAATTCAAATCCGTTTTGGATTATTAATAGCTCGTTAGAATCAGCATTAAAAACTGTATCAGAAACCTTGTGCCTTTTAATCTACTATTGGTTAAACAAAAGTTATAATCGAGAATTTAAAATATCGGATATTATTTATACTTAAAAACTTTAAAGTGATGGGGCATCATGAATTCAAATCCGTTTTGGATTATTAATAGCTCGTTAGAATCAGCATTAAAAACTGTATCAGAAACCTTGTGCCTTTTAATCTACTATTGGTTAAACAAAAGTTATAATCGAGAATTTAAAATATCGGATATTATTTATACTTAAAAACTTTAAAGTGATGGGGCATCATGAATTCAAATCCGTTTTGGATTATTAATAGCTCGTAAGAATCAGCATTAAAAACTGTATCAGAAACCTTGTGCCTTTTAATCTACTATTGGTTAAACAAAAGTTATAATCGAGAATTTAAAATATCGGATATTATTTATACTTAAAAACTTTAAAGTGATGGGGCATCATGAATTCAAATCCGTTTTGGATTATTAATAGCTCGTTAGAATCAGCATTAAAAACTGTATCAGAAACCTTGTGCCTTTTAATCTACTATTGGTTAAACAAAAGTTATAATCGAAAATTTAAAATATCGGATATTATTTATACTTAAAAACTTTAAAGTGATGGGGCATCATGAATTCAAATCCGTTTTGGATTATTAATAGCTCGTTAGAATCAGCATTAAAAACTGTATCAGAAACCTTGTGCCTTTTAATCTACTATTGGTTAAACAAAAGTTATAATCGAGAATTTAAAATATCGGATATTATTTATACTTAAAAACTTTAAAGTGATGGGGCATCATGAATTCAAATCCGTTTTGGATTATTAATAGCTCGTTAGAATCAGCATTAAAAACTGTATCAGAAACCTTGTGCCTTTTAATCTACTATTGGTTAAACAAAAGTTATAATCGAGAATTTAAAATATCGGATATTATTTATACTTAAAAACTTTAAAGTGATGGGGCATCAAGAATTCAAATCCGTTTTGGATTATTAATAGCTCGTTAGAATCAGCATTAAAAACTGTATCAGAAACCTTGTGCCTTTTAATCTACTATTGGTTAAACAAAAGTTATAATCGAGAATTTAAAATATCGGATATTATTTATACTTAAAAACTTTAAAGTGATGGGGCATCATGAATTCAAATCCGTTTTGGATTATTAATAGCTCGTTAGAATCAGCATTAAAAACTGTATCAGAAACCTTGTGCCTTTTAATCTACTATTGGTTAAACAAAAGTTATAATCGAGAATTTAAAATATCGGATATTATTTATACTTAAAAACTTTAAAGTGATGGGGCATCACGAATTCAAATCCGTTTTGGATTATTAATAGCTCGTTAGAATCATCATTAAAAACTGTATCAGAAACCTTGTGCCTTTTAATCTACTATTGGTTAAACAAAGTTATAATCGAAAATTTAAAATATCGGATATTATTTATACTTAAAAACTTTAAAGTGATGGGGCATCACGAATTCAAATCCGTTTTGGATTATTAATAGCTCGTTAGAATCAGCATTAAAAACTGTATCAGAAACCTTGTGCCTTTTAATCTACTATTGGTTAAACAAAAGTTATAATCGAAAATTTAAAAGATCGGATATTATTTATACTTAAAAACTTTAAAGTGATGGGGCATCACGAATTCAAATCCGTTTTGGATTATTAATAGCTCGTTAGAATCATCATTAAAAACTGTATCAGAAACCTTGTGCCTTTTAATCTACTATTGGTTAAACAAAAGTTATAATCGAAAATTTAAAAATATCGGATATTATTTATACTTAAAAACTTTAAAGTGATGGGGCATCACGAATTCAAATCCGTTTTGGATTATTAATAGCTCGTTAGAATCATCATTAAAAACTGTATCAGAAACCTTGTGCCTTTTAATCTACTATTGGTTAAACAAAAGTTATAATCGAAAATTTAAAATATCGGATATTATTTATACTTAAAAACTTTAAAGTGATGGGGCATCATGAATTCAAATCCGTTTTGGATTATTAATAGCTCGTTAGAATCAGCATTAAAAACTGTATCAGAAACCTTGTGCCTTTTAATCTACTATTGGTTAAACAAAAGTTATAATCGAAAATTTAAAATTATCGGATATTATTAATACTTAAAACTTTAAAGTGATGGGGCATCACGAATTCAAATCCGTTTTGGATTATTAATAGCTCGTTAGAATCATAATTAAAAACTGTATCAGAAACCTTGTGCCTTTTAATCTACTATTGGTTAAACAAAAGTTATAATCGAAAATTTAAAAATATCGGATATTATTTATACTTAAAAACTTTAAAGTGATGGGGCATCATGAATTCAAATCCGTTTTGGATTATTAATAGCTCGTTAGAATCAGCATTAAAAACTGTATCAGAAACCTTGTGCCTTTTAATCTACTATTGGTTAAACAAAAGTTATAATCGAGAATTTAAAATATCGGATATTATTTATACTTAAAAACTTTAAAGTGATGGGGCATCATGAATTCAAATCCGTTTTGGATTATTAATAGCTCGTTAGAATCAGCATTAAAAACTGTATCAGAAACCTTGTGCCTTTTAATCTACTATTGGTTAAACAAAAGTTATAATCGAGAATTTAAAATATCGGATATTATTTATACTTAAAAACTTAAAGTGATGGGGCATCACGAATTCAAATCCGTTTTGGATTATTAATAGCTCGTTAGAATCATCATTAAAAACTGTATCAGAAACCTTGTGCCTTTTAATCTACTATTGGTTAAACAAAAGTTATAATCGAAATTTAAAATATCGGATAATAATTGATACTTAAAAACTTTAAAGTGATGGGGCATCACGAATTCAAATCCGTTTTGGATTATTAATAGCTCGTTAGAATCATAATTAAAAACTGTATCAGATACCATGTGCCTTTTAATCTACTATTGGTTAAACAAAAGTTATAATCGAAAATTTAAAAATATCGGATATTATTTGATACTTAAAAACTTTAAAGTGATGGGGCATCACGAATTCAAATCCGTTTTGGATTATTAATAGCTCGTTAGAATCATCATTAAAAACTGTATCAGAAACCTTGTGCCTTTTAATCTACTATTGGTTAAACAAAAGTTATAATCGAAAATTTAAAAATATCGGATATTATTTATACTTAAAAACTTTAAAGTGATGGGGCATCACGAATTCAAATCCGTTTTGGATTATTAATAGCTCGTTAGAATCATCATTAAAAACTGTATCAGAAACCTTGTGCCTTTTAATCTACTATTGGTTAAACAAAAGTTATAATCGAAAATTTAAAATATCGGATATTATTTATACTTAAAAACTTTAAAGTGATGGGGCATCACGAATTCAAATCCGTTTTGGATTATTAATAGCTCGTTAGAATCATCATTAAAAACTGTATCAGAAACCTTGTGCCTTTTAATCTACTATTGGTTAAACAAAAGTTATAATCGCTATTGTTATAATTTCGGATATTATTTGATACTTAAAAACTCTAAAGTGATGGGGCATCACGAATTCAAATCCGTTTTGGATTATTAATAGCTCGTTAGAATCATAATTAAAAACTGTATCAGATACCATGTGCCTTTTAATCTACTATTGGTTAAACAAAAGTTATAATCGAAAATTTAAAAATATCGGATATTATTTATACTTAAAAACTTTAAAGTGATGGGGCATCATGAATTCAAATCCGTTTTGGATTATTAATAGCTCGTTAGAATCATCATTAAAAACTGTATCAGAAACCTTGTGCCTTTTAATCTACTATTGGTTAAACAAAAGTTATAATCGAAAATTTAAAAATATCGGATATTATTTGATACTTAAAAACTTTAAAGTGATGGGGCATCACGAATTCAAATCCGTTTTGGATTATTAATAGCTCGTTAGAATCATCATTAAAAACTGTATCAGAAACCTTGTGCCTTTTAATCTACTATTGGTTAAACAAAAGTTATAATCGAAAATTTAAAATATCGGATATTATTTATACTTAAAAACTTTAAAGTGATGGGGCATCACGAATTCAAATCCGTTTTGGATTATTAATAGCTCGTTAGAATCATCATTAAAAACTGTATCAGAAACCTTGTGCCTTTTAATCTACTATTGGTTAAACAAAAGTTATAATCGAAAATTTAAAAATATCGGATATTATTTATACTTAAAAACTTTAAAGTGATGGGGCATCACGAATTCAAATCCGTTTTGGATTATTAATAGCTCGTTAGAATCATCATTAAAAACTGTATCAGAAACCTTGTGCCTTTTAATCTACTATTGGTTAAACAAAAGTTATAATCGAAAATTTAAAAATATCGGATATTATTTGATACTTAAAAACTTTAAAGTGATGGGGCATCACGAATTCAAATCCGTTTTGGATTATTAATAGCTCGTTAGAATCATCATTAAAAACTGTATCAGAAACCTTGTGCCTTTTAATCTACTATTGGTTAAACAAAAGTTATAATCGAAAATTTAAAAATATCGGATATTATTTATACTTAAAAACTTTAAAGTGATGGGGCATCACGAATTCAAATCCGTTTTGGATTATTAATAGCTCGTTAGAATCATCATTAAAAACTGTATCAGAAACCTTGTGCCTTTTAATCTACTATTGGTTAAACAAAAGTTATAATCGAAAATTTAAAAATATCGGATATTATTTATACTTAAAAAATTTAAAGTGATGGGGCATCACGAATTCAAATCCGTTTTGGATTATTAATAGCTCGTTAGAATCATCATTAAAAACTGTATCAGAAACCTTGTGCCTTTTAATCTACTATTGGTTAAACAAAAGTTATAATCGAAAATTTAAAAATATCGGATATTATTTGATACTTAAAAACTTTAAAGTGATGGGGCATCACGAATTCAAATCCGTTTTGGATTATTAATAGCTCGTTAGAATCATAATTAAAAACTGTATCAGATACCATGTGCCTTTTAATCTACTATTGGTTAAACAAAAGTTATAATCGAAAATTTAAAAATATCGGATATTATTTATACTTAAAAACTTTAAAGTGATGGGGCATCATGAATTCAAATCCGTTTTGGATTATTAATAGCTCGTTAGAATCATCATTAAAAACTGTATCAGAAACCTTGTGCCTTTTAATCTACTATTGGTTAAACAAAAGTTATAATCGAAAATTTAAAATATCGGATATTATTTATACTTAAAAACTTTAAAGTGATGGGGCATCACGAATTCAAATCCGTTTTGGATTATTAATAGCTCGTTAGAATCATCATTAAAAACTGTATCAGATACCATGTGCCTTTTAATCTACTATTGGTTAAACAAAAGTTATAATCGAAAATTTAAAAATATCGGATATTATTTGATACTTAAAAACTTTAAAGTGATGGGGCATCACGAATTCAAATCCGTTTTGGATTATTAATAGCTCGTTAGAATCATCATTAAAAACTGTATCAGAAACCTTGTGCCTTTTAATCTACTATTGGTTAAACAAAAGTTATAATCGAGAATTTAAAAATATCGGATATTATTTATACTTAAAAACTTTAAAGTGATGGGGCATCACGAATTCAAATCCGTTTTGGATTATTAATAGCTCGTTAGAATCATAATTAAAAACTGTATCAGAACCATGTGCCTTTTAATCTACTATTGGTTAAACAAAAGTTATAATCGAAAATTTAAAAATATCGGATATTATTTGATACTTAAAAATTTAAAGTGATGGGGCATCACGAATTCAAATCCGTTTTGGATTATTAATAGCTCGTTAGAATCATAATTAAAAACTGTATCAGATACCATGTGCCTTTTAATCTACTATTGGTTAAACAAAAGTTATAATCGAAAATTTAAAAATATCGGATATTATTTGATACTTAAAAACTTTAAAGTGATGGGGCATCACGAATTAAATACCGATTTGGATTATTAATAGCTCGTTAGAATCATAATTAAAAACTGTATCAGATACCATGTGCCTTTTAATCTACTATTGGTTAAACAAAAGTTATAATCGAAAATTTAAAAATATCGGATATTATTTGATACTTAAAAACTTTAAAGTGATGGGGCATCACGAATTCAAATCCGTTTTGGATTATTAATAGCTCGTTAGAATCATAATTAAAAACTGTATCAGATACCATGTGCCTTTTAATCTACTATTGGTTAAACAAAAGTTATAATCGAAAATTTAAAATATCGGATATTATTTGATACTTAAAAACTTTAAAGTGATGGGGCATCACGAATTCAAATCCGTTTTGGATTATTAATAGCTCGTTAGAATCATAATTAAAAACTGTATCAGAACCATGTGCCTTTTAATCTACTATTGGTTAAACAAAAGTTATAATCGAAATTTAAAAATATCGGATATTATTTGATACTTAAAAACTTTAAAGTGATGGGGCATCACGAATTCAAATCCGTTTTGGATTATTAATAGCTCGTTAGAATCATAATTAAAACTGTATCAGATACCATGTGCCTTTTAATCTACTATTGGTTAAACAAAAGTTATAATCGAAAATTTAAAATATCGGATATTATTTGATACTTAAAAACTTAAAGTGATGGGGCATCACGAATTCAAATCCGTTTTGGATTATTAATAGCTCGTTAGAATCATAATTAAAAACTGTATCAGATACCATGTGCCTTTTAATCTACTATTGGTTAAACAAAAGTTATAATCGAAAATTTAAAAATATCGGATATTATTTGATACTTAAAAACTTTAAAGTGATGGGGCATCACGAATTCAAATCCGTTTTGGATTATTAATAGCTCGTTAGAATCATAATTAAAAACTGTATCAGATACCATGTGCCTTTTAATCTACTATTGGTTAAACAAAAGTTATAATCGAAAATTTAAAAATATCGGATATTATTTGATACTTAAAAACTTTAAAGTGATGGGGCATCACGAATTCAAATCCGTTTTGGATTATTAATAGCTCGTTAGAATCATAATTAAAAACTGTATCAGATACCATGTGCCTTTTAATCTACTATTGGTTAAACAAAAGTTATAATCGAAAATTTAAAAATATCGGATATTATTTGATACTTAAAAACTTTAAAGTGATGGGGCATCATGAATTCAAATCCGTTTTGGATTATTAATAGCTCGTTAGAATCAGCATTAAAAACTGTATCAGAAACCTTGTGCCTTTTAATCTACTATTGGTTAAACAAAAGTTATAATCGAGAATTTATAAATATCGGATATTATTTATACTTAAAAACTTTAAAGTGATGGGGCATCATGAATTCAAATCCGTTTTGGATTATTAATAGCTCGTTAGAATCAGCATTAAAAACTGTATCAGAAACCTTGTGCCTTTTAATCTACTATTGGTTAAACAAAAGTTATAATCGAGAATTTAAAATATCGGATATTATTTATACTTAAAAACTTTAAAGTGATGGGGCATCACGAATTCAAATCCGTTTTGGATTATTAATAGCTCGTTAGAATCATCATTAAAAACTGTATCAGAAACCTTGTGCCTTTTAATCTACTATTGGTTAAACAAAAGTTATAATCGAAAATTTAAAAATATCGGATATTATTTGATACTTAAAAACTTTAAAGTGATGGGGCATCACGAATTCAAATCCGTTTTGGATTATTAATAGCTCGTTAGAATCATAATTAAAAACTGTATCAGATACCATGTGCCTTTTAATCTACTATTGGTTAAACAAAAGTTATAATCGAAATTTAAAAATATCGGATATTATTTGATATTTAAAACTTTAAAGTGATGGGGCATCACGAATTCAAATCCGTTTTGGATTATTAATAGCTCGTTAGAATCATAATTAAAAACTGTATCAGATACCATGTGCCTTTTAATCTACTATTGGTTAAACAAAAGTTATAATCGAAAATTTAAAAATATCGGATATTATTTGATACTTAAAAACTTTAAAGTGATGGGGCATCACGAATTCAAATCCGTTTTGGATTATTAATAGCTCGTTAGAATCATAATTAAAAACTGTATCAGATACCATGTGCCTTTTAATCTACTATTGGTTAAACAAAAGTTATAATCGAAATTTAAAATATCGGATATTATTTGATACTTAAAAACTTTAAAGTGATGGGGCATCATGAATTCAAATCCGTTTTGGATTATTAATAGCTCGTTAGAATCAGCATTAAAACTGTATCAGAAACCTTGTGCCTTTTAATCTACTATTGGTTAAACAAAAGTTATAATCGAGAATTTAAAATATCGGATATTTTTATACTTAAAAACTTTAAAGTGATGGGGCATCATGAATTCAAATCCGTTTTGGATTATTAATAGCTCGTTAGAATCAGCATTAAAAACTGTATCAGAAACCTTGTGCCTTTTAATCTACTATTGGTTAAACAAAAGTTATAATCGAGAATTTAAAATATCGGATATTATTTATACTTAAAAACTTTAAAGTGATGGGGCATCACGAATTCAAATCCGTTTTGGATTATTAATAGCTCGTTAGAATCATCATTAAAAACTGTATCAGAAACCTTGTGCCTTTTAATCTACTATTGGTTAAACAAAAGTTATAATCGAAATTTTAAAATATCGGATATTATTTGATACTTAAAACTTTAAAGTGATGGGGCATCACGAATTCAAATCCGTTTTGGATTATTAATAGCTCGTTAGAATCATTAAAAACTGTATCAGATACCATGTGCCTTTTAATCTACTATTGGTTAAACAAAAGTTATAATCGAGAATTTAAAAATATCGGATATTATTTGATACTTAAAAACTTTAAAGTGATGGGGCATCATGAATTCAAATCCGTTTTGGATTATTAATAGCTCGTTAGAATCAGCATTAAAAACTGTATCAGAAACCTTGTGCCTTTTAATCTACTATTGGTTAAACAAAAGTTATAATCGAAAATTTAAAAATATCGGATATTATTTATACTTAAAAACTTTAAAGTGATGGGGCATCATGAATTCAAATCCGTTTTGGATTATTAATAGCTCGTTAGAATCAGCATTAAAAACTGTATCAGAAACCTTGTGCCTTTTAATCTACTATTGGTTAAACAAAAGTTATAATCGAGAATTTAAAATATCGGATATTATTTATACTTAAAAACTTTAAAGTGATGGGGCATCATGAATTCAAATCCGTTTTGGATTATTAATAGCTCGTTAGAATCAGCATTAAAAACTGTATCAGAAACCTTGTGCCTTTTAATCTACTATTGGTTAAACAAAAGTTATAATCGAGAATTTAAAATATCGGATATTAGTATACTTAAAAACTTTAAAGTGATGGGGCATCAAGAATTCAAATCCGTTTTGGATTATTAATAGCTCGTTAGAATCAGCATTAAATTCTGTATCAGAAACCTTGTGCCTTTTAATCTACTATTGGTTAAACAAAAGTTATAATCGAGAATTTATAAATATCGGATATTATTTATACTTAAAAACTTTAAAGTGATGGGGCATCATGAATTCAAATCCGTTTTGGATTATTAATAGCTCGTTAGAATCAGCATTAAAAACTGTATCAGAAACCTTGTGCCTTTTAATCTACTATTGGTTAAACAAAAGTTATAATCGAGAATTTAAAATATCGGATATTATTTATACTTAAAAACTTTAAAGTGATGGGGCATCACGAATTCAAATCCGTTTTGGATTATTAATAGCTCGTTAGAATCATCATTAAAAACTGTATCAGAAACCTTGTGCCTTTTAATCTACTATTGGTTAAACAAAAGTTATAATCGAAAATTTAAAAATATCGGATATTATTTGATACTTAAAAACTTTAAAGTGATGGGGCATCACGAATTCAAATCCGTTTTGGATTATTAATAGCTCGTTAGAATCATAATTAAAAACTGTATCAGATACCATGTGCCTTTTAATCTACTATTGGTTAAACAAAAGTTATAATCGAGAATTTAAAAATATCGGATATTATTTATACTTAAAAACTTTAAAGTGATGGGGCATCACGAATTCAAATCCGTTTTGGATTATTAATAGCTCGTTAGAATCATCATTAAAAACTGTATCAGAAACCTTGTGCCTTTTAATCTACTATTGGTTAACAAAAGTTATAATCGAAATTTAAAAATATCGGATATTATTATACTTAAAACTTTAAAGTGATGGGGCATCACGAATTCAAATCCGTTTTGGATTATTAATAGCTCGTTAGAATCATCATTAAAAACTGTATCAGAAACTTGTGCCTTTTAATCTACTATTGGTTAAACAAAAGTTATAATCGAAAATTTAAAATATCGGATATTATTTATACTTAAAAACTTTAAAGTGATGGGGCATCACGAATTCAAATCCGTTTTGGATTATTAATAGCTCGTTAGAATCATCATTAAAACTGTATCAGAAACCTTGTGCCTTTTAATCTACTATTGGTTAAACAAAAGTTATAATCGAAAATTTAAAAATATCGGATATTATTTATACTTAAAACTTTAAAGTGATGGGGCATCACGATTCAAATCCGTTTTGGATTATTAATAGCTCGTTAGAATCATAATTAAAACTGTATCAGAACCTTGTGCCTTTTAATCTACTATTGGTTAAACAAAAGTTATAATCGAGAATTTAAAATATCGGATATTATTTATACTTAAAAACTTTAAAGTGATGGGGCATCATGAATTCAAATCCGTTTTGGATTATTAATAGCTCGTTAGAATCATCATTAAAAACTGTATCAGAAACCTTGTGCCTTTTAATCTACTATTGGTTAAACAAAAGTTATAATCGAGAATTTAAAATATCGGATATTATTTATACTTAAAAACTTTAAAGTGATGGGGCATCATGAATTCAAATCCGTTTTGGATTATTAATAGCTCGTTAGAATCATCATTAAAAACTGTATCAGAAACCTTGTGCCTTTTAATCTACTATTGGTTAAACAAAAGTTATAATCGAGAATTTAAAATATCGGATATTATTTATACTTAAAAACTTTAAAGTGATGGGGCATCATGAATTCAAATCCGTTTTGGATTATTAATAGCTCGTTAGAATCATCATTAAAAACTGTATCAGAAACCTGTGCCTTTTAATCTACTATTTGTTAAACAAAAGTTATAATCGAAAATTTAAAATATCGGATATTATTTGATACTTAAAAACTTTAAAGTGATGGGGCATCACGAATTCAAATCCGTTTTGGATTATTAATAGCTCGTTAGAATCATCATTAAAAACTGTATCAGATACCATGTGCCTTTTAATCTACTATTGGTTAAACAAAAGTTATAATCGAGAATTTAAAAATATCGGATATTATTTATACTTAAAAACTTTAAAGTGATGGGGCATCACGAATTCAAATCCGTTTTGGATTATTAATAGCTCGTTAGAATCATCATTAAAAACTGTATCAGAAACCTTGTGCCTTTTAATCTACTATTGGTTAAACAAAAGTTATAATCGAAAATTTAAAAATATCGGATATTATTTATACTTAAAAACTTTAAAGTGATGGGGCATCACGAATTCAAATCCGTTTTGGATTATTAATAGCTCGTTAGAATCATCATTAAAAACTGTATCAGAAACCTTGTGCCTTTTAATCTACTATTGGTTAACAAAGTTATAATCGAAAATTTAAAATATCGGATATTATTTATACTTAAAAACTTTAAAGTGATGGGCATCACGAATTCAAATCCGTTTTGGATTATTAATAGCTCGTTAGAATCATCATTAAAAACTGTATCAGAAACCTTGTGCCTTTTAATCTACTATTGGTTAAACAAAATTTATAATCGTAAATTTAAAAATATCGGTTTATTATTTATACTTAAAAACTTTAAAGTGATGGGGCATCACGAATTCAAATCCGTTTTGGATTATTAATAGCTCGTTAGAATCATAATTAAAAACTGTATCAAACCTTGTGCCTTTTAATCTACTATTGGTTAAACAAAGTTATAATCGAGAATTTAAATATCGGATATTATTTATACTTAAAAACTTTAAAGTGATGGGGCATCATGAATTCAAATCCGTTTTGGATTATTAATAGCTCGTTAGAATCATCATTAAAAACTGTATCAGAAACCTTGTGCCTTTTAATCTACTATTGGTTAACAAAAGTTTAATCGAAAATTTAAAATATCGGATATTATTTATACTAAAAACTTTAAAGTGATGGGGCATCACGAATTCAAATCCGTTTTGGATTATTAATAGCTCGTTAGAATCATCATTAAAAACTGTATCAGAAACCTTGTGCTTTTAATCTACTATTGGTTAAACAAAAGTTATAATCGAAAATTTAAAATATCGGATATTATTTATACTTAAAACTTTAAAGTGATGGGGCATCATGAATTCAAATCCGTTTTGGATTATTAATAGCTCGTAGAATCATCATTAAAAACTGTATCAGATACCATGTGCCTTTTAATCTACTATTGGTTAAACAAAAGTTATAATCGAAAATTTAAAATATCGGATATTATTTATACTTAAAAACTTTAAAGTGATGGGCATCACGAATTCAAATCCGTTTTGGATTATTAATAGCTCGTTAGAATCATCATTAAAAACTGTATCAGAAACTTGTGCCTTTTAATCTACTATTGTTAAACAAAAGTTATAATCGAAAATTTAAAATATCGGATATTATTTATACTTAAAAACTTTAAAGTGATGGGCATCACGAATTCAAATCCGTTTTGGATTATTAATAGCTCGTTAGAATCATCATTAAAAACTGTATCAGAAACCTTGTGCCTTTTAATCTACTATTGGTTAAACAAAAGTTATAATCGAAAATTTAAAAATATCGGATATTATTTATACTTAAAAACTTTAAAGTGATGGGGCATCACGAATTCAAATCCGTTTTGGATTATTAATAGCTCGTTAGAATCATAATTAAAAACTGTATCAGATACCATGTGCCTTTTAATCTACTATTGGTTAAACAAAAGTTATAATCGAAAATTTAAAAATATCGGATATTATTTATACTTAAAAACTTTAAAGTGATGGGGCATCACGAATTCAAATCCGTTTTGGATTATTAATAGCTCGTTAGAATCAGCATTAAAAACTGTATCAGAAACCTTGTGCCTTTTAATCTACTATTGGTTAAACAAAAGTTATAATCGAGAATTTAAAATATCGGATATTATTTATACTTAAAAACTTTAAAGTGATGGGGCATCACGAATTCAAATCCGTTTTGGATTATTAATAGCTCGTTAGAATCATCATTAAAAACTGTATCAGAAACCTTGTGCCTTTTAATCTACTATTGGTTAAACAAAAGTTATAATCGAAAATTTAAAAATATCGGATATTATTTATACTTAAAAACTTTAAAGTGATGGGGCATCACGAATTCAAATCCGTTTTGGATTATTAATAGCTCGTTAGAATCATCATTAAAAACTGTATCAGAAACCTTGTGCCTTTTAATCTACTATTGGTTAAACAAAAGTTATAATCGAAAATTTAAAATATCGGATATTATTTATACTTAAAAACTTTAAAGTGATGGGCATCACGAATTCAAATCCGTTTTGGATTATTAATAGCTCGTTAGAATCATAATTAAAACTGTATCAGATACCTGTGCCTTTTAATCTACTATTGGTTAACAAAAGTTATAATCGAAATTTAAAATATCGGATATTATTTATACTTAAAAACTTTAAGTGATGGGGCATCATGATTCAATCCGTTTTGGATTATTAATAGCTCGTTAGAATCATCATTAAAACTGTATCAGAAACCTTGTGCCTTTAATCTACTATTGGTTAAACAAAAGTTATAATCGAAATTTAAAATATCGGATATTATTTATACTTAAAAACTTTAAAGTGATGGGCATCACGAATTCAAATCCGTTTTGGATTATTAATAGCTCGTTAGAATCATCATTAAAAACTGTATCAAAACTTGTGCCTTTTAATCTACTATTGGTTAAACAAAAGTTATAATCGAAAATTTAAAAATATCGGATATTATTTATACTTAAAAACTTTAAAGTGATGGGGCATCACGAATTCAAATCCGTTTTGGATTATTATAGCTCGTTAGAATCATCATTAAAAACTGTATCAGAAACCTTGTGCCTTTTAATCTACTATTGGTTAAACAAAAGTTATAATCGAAAATTTAAAATATCGGATATTATTTATACTTAAAAACTTTAAAGTGATGGGGCATCACGAATTCAAATCCGTTTTGGATTATTAATAGCTCGTTAGAATCACATTAAAAACTGTATCAGAAACCTTGTGCCTTTTAATCTACTATTGGTTAACAAAAGTTATAATCGAGAATTTAAAATATCGGATATATTTATACTTAAAAACTTTAAAGTGATGGGGCATCACGAATTCAAATCCGTTTTGGATTATTAATAGCTCGTTAGAATCATCATTAAAACTGTATCAGAAACCTTGTGCCTTTTAATCTACTATTGGTTAAACAAAGTTATAATCGAAATTTAAAATATCGGATATTCTTTATACTTAAAAACTTTAAAGTGATGGGGCATCACGAATTCAAATCCGTTTTGGATTATTAATAGCTCGTTAGAATCATCATTAAAAACTGTATCAGAAACCTTGTGCCTTTTAATCTACTATTGGTTAAACAAAAGTTATAATCGAAAATTTAAAATATCGGATATTATTTATACTTAAAAACTTTAAAGTGGATGGGGCATCACGAATTCAAATCCGTTTTGGATTATTAATAGCTCGTTAGAATCATCATTAAAACTGTATCAGAAACCTTGTGCCTTTTAATCTACTATTGGTTAAACAAAAGTTATAATCGAAAATTTAAAATATCGGATATTATTTATACTTAAAAACTTTAAAGTGATGGGGCATCACGATTCAAATCCGTTTTGGATTATTAATAGCTCGTTAGAATCAGCATTAAAAACTGTATCGAAACCTTGTGCCTTTTAATCTACTATTGGTTAAACAAAAGTATAATCGAAATTTAAAAATATCGGATATTATTTATACTTAAAAACTTTAAAGTGATGGGCATCATGAATTCAAATCCGTTTTGGATTATTAATAGCTCGTTAGAATCCGCATTAAAAACTGTATCAGAAACCTTGTGCCTTTTAATCTACTATTGGTTAAACAAAAGTTATAATCGAAATTAAAAATATCGGATATTATTTATCCTTAAAAAACTTTAAGTGATGGGGCATCACGAATTCAATCCGTTTTGGATATTAATAGCTCGTTAGAATCATCATTAAAAACTGTATCAGAAACTTGTGCCTTTTAATCTACTATTGTTAAACAAAAGTTATAATCGAAATTTAAAATATCGGATATTATTTGATACTTAAAAACTTTAAAGTGATGGGCATCACGAATTTCAAATCCGTTTTGGATTATTAATAGCTCGTTAGAATCATCATTAAAAACTGTATCAGAAACCTTGTGCCTTTTAATCTACTATTGGTTAAACAAAAGTTATAATCGAAAATTTAAAATATCGGATATTATTTATACTTAAAAACTTTAAAGTGATGGCATCACGAATTCAAATCCGTTTTGGATTATTAATAGCTCGTTAGATCATCATTAAAAACTGTATCAGAAACCTTGTGCCTTTTAATCTACTATTGGTTAAACAAAAGTTATAATCGAAAATTTAAAATATCGGATATGATTATACTTAAAACTTAAGGTGATGGGGCATTCACGATTCAAATTCCTTTGTTGGATTATTAATAGCTCGTTAGAATCATAATTAAAAACTGTATCAGAAACCTTGTGGCCTTTTATCTACTATTGGTTAAACAAAGTTATAATCGAGAATTTAAAAATATCGGAATATTATTTGATACTTAAAAAACTTTAAAGTGATGGGGCATCACGAATTCAAATCCGTTTTTTGGTTATTAATACCCCGGGACCCCAATAGCTCGTTAGAATCAGCCAGGATTAAAAAACTGTATCAGATACCTGTGCCTTTTAATCTACTAGTGGTTAAAACAAAAGTTATAATCGAGAATTTAAAATATCGGATATTTTTATACCTAAAAATAAAAACTTTAAAGTGATGGGGTATCACGAATTCAAATCCGTTTTGGATTATTATAGCTCGTTAGAATCGGGGGCATAATTAAAACTGTATCAGAACCTTGTGCCTTTTAATCTACTATTGGTTAAACAAAAGTTTTATATCGAAAATTTAAAATATCGGATATTATTGATACTTAAAAACTTTAAAGTGATGGGGGCATCACGATTCAAATCCGTTTTGGATTATTAATAGCTCGTTAGAATCATCATTAAAAACTGTATCAGATTACCATGTGCCTTTTAATCTACTATTGGTTAAACAAAAGTTATAATCGAAAATTTAAAAAATATCGATATTATTTGATCACTTAAAAACTTTAAGTGATGGGGCATCACGAATTTTCAAATCCGTTTGGATTATTAATAGCTCGTTAGAATCTAATTAAAAACTGTATCCAGAAACCTTGTGCCTTTTAATCTACTATTGGTTAAACACAAGTTATAATCGAAAATTTAAAGCATATCGGAAAAAGAAAAAAAAAGAAAAAAAATATTTATTTATACTTAAAAACTTTAAAGTGATGGGCATCACGATTCAAATCCGTTTTGGATTATTAATAGCTCGTTAGAATCATAATTAAAAACTGTATCAGAATAAAAAGCATGTGCCTTTTAATCTACTATTGGTTAAACAAGTTTTAATCGAGAATTTAAAAATATCGGATATTATTTGATACGTAAAAACTTAAAGTGATGGGCAGCACTCATAGAATGCAAATCCGTTTTTGGATTAGTTAATAGGCTCGTTAGAAATCAGCATAAAATATTAAAAACTGTATCAGATACGCATGTGGCCTTTTGAATCTACTATTGGTTAAGCAGGCAAGTTTTATAAATACGAAAATTATAAAAAATTCGATATTAGTTATTATACTTAAATAAACTTTAAACACAGTGATGGGGCATCTATGAATCACGAAATTCAAATGCCGTTTTGGATTATTAAGAGCTCTTTATGAATCATACGCTTAAAAACTGTATCAGATACCCATGTGCCTTTTAAGTTGGCTACTATTGGTGAAACAAAAGTTATAGATCGGAAATTAAAAATATCGGATGATTATTTGATACTTAAACCACTTTTAAAGTAGATGGGGCATCACGAATTCAAACTCCGGTTTGGATTATTAATAGGCATTGCGTTAGAATTCATGGCATTAACACTGTATCAGATACCATGTGCCTTTTAATCTACATATTGGTTAAACAAAGGTATATATCGAAAATTTAGAAAATAATCGGATAATGATTTTATGTACTTAAAAACTTTAAAGTGATGGGGGCAGCCACGAATTCAAATTCTCCGTTTTGGATTATTAATAGCTCGTTAGAATCAGGCATTAAAAAAACTGTATCAGAACTACCATGTGGCTTTTAGATCTACTATGGGTTTAAACAAAAGTTATAATCGGAAAATTTCAACATGATCGGATAATATTTGAACATTAATAGAACTTTTACAAGTGATGGGGCATCACGAATTGCAAATCGGCGTTTTGGTTATTAATAGCATCGTTAGAACCAGCATTATTAAAAAGCTGTATCAGATACTGCATGTGGGCCTTTTAATCTAGCTATTGGTTAAAGCAAAGTTTATAA
>JARQAB010000269.1:0-39639 GCA_036172955.1 Meloidogyne arenaria
GGAAAGTCATGAACGAACAATAAAACAATTACAAGGAAGATGTCAGCATTGCAAGAAAGATGTCAGCAATTGGAGGCAGAAAACAAGGTGTGTTTTTTTCTATTTAAAATTAAATTTTTAAAATTTATTTAGAACACTTTGGAATTAAGAGATGAATGGCGACGAAAGGATATATGTTTAAGAAAGTATGAAGTAAAAATTAGTAATCTACGAGAAATTTTGTCTGATTATGGGAGTTATTTTGACCAAACTATGAATTATGAATTAGTTGTAGAACGATGCAATACATTACTTGAAGAGAAAATAACTGAAGGGTAAACAATTTTTTCTTTAATTTTTTATGTTATTGTTATTTTTAGACAAAGAAGTACATCATCATCAGTGAATAGCATTTCCAAATAATTGAAATCTTATTGTCAAGATTTGACAGGTTTTTTCACTTACATTGTTCCTTATTAAAATTCCCTTATACTAAACTATTTTTAATTTATTCCAAATGTTATTTTGAATCTCGATCCCTTAACCATTTTGTTTTATCCAATATTTATGTGAATTAATTGCCATTTAACTTTATTTTGGTTAATCCTCCAATTAATTTTTATTTATAAAATTTATAAAGCTTATCTGGTAATATTATTTTATAGTTATATGTCTGCTTTTATTTAACAAACAAAATTTTGTTCATGTTTAGATAATCGATCAATTCATAAGGGTGAAAGCAATATTTCTTTACTTGAGTATTGTCCTGTTATAAAAACTCACCTCAAAGAAATGGCCCATTTTTAGTATACTTTGAATGAATAAACAAGCGTTATGTATTTAAGTTGAAATTCCATGACTTAATAGGATTACACAAAAAAATTTCCTTGAATCATCACATGTAGGGAACCAAAGTATTTCAAAAACAATGGTATTTTATATGTTTTCATCATATGAAAAATGTTTAAAAAACAAGAAAACTCCCCCAAATTCATCGCTGGTTAAAAAACAGGTTAATTCAACACTACTTTTTTTTATTTTCCTGTACAATGGACTTTACCGCCACCTAGAAACACCTTGTTTATTTACAAGTATTGATTTGATTTTTTATATTTATGTATCTTTCCATGATTTTTTGTAAATTGAAAATTCCATATCTAAAATATCGTTGATTACTTTTTTCTTTAAAAATAAAAATTATTTACAAAAAGTATGGGATCAAAGAAGTACACATAACATACTCATCTTCCGATTGTTTACATATTAAATAATGGCCCTCCCATTTTTACTATTTCGCCGATCATTTTATGATTCATGGTGGCCCTCCCGACTTTACAAATTCACGTGTTGCTCGATTTGGTAATTTATTTTTTCTAACCATTATTCTTTCTCATTTCCGTTTTCTCCCGCAAATACTTCAATTTAAGGGTCTACTTTTAGCCTCAATAAGTATTTTATAATGTAAAATCATTTTGAGTGGTATTTTTAATGTGAAAGAAATGTTTTATTAGAGGAGAACTTGTTTTCATTTTTAATGATTTTTTCTTTATTTTTCAATATTGAGGTTGAATTAAAATGATTAAAACATTGGCGCGATATCCCTTTAAACTCTGAAGCCTCATAATCCCGAAAAAACGAATTTTTTCAAACCCCACATAAACTTAACCTCATGTAGCTCTTATTTGAAGCTTTTTACTCTCCAATAAAATTTTTTTTCAAAATCACAGGCAATTTTCAGTCCTCTCAATTCATTTTATTTTTACTTGTTTCAAAAAAGTCAATAGCGCTTGGCAATAGATATACACATTTTTATTTATTCCAGCTGGCATTTAAAAAAACGAGAATAGAAGAAATAATAGTAGCTTTGTTTTTAATTGCTACACTAAATCTCATTTTTAAGTTTCCTTTTTATTTTGAGAATCAAAAACTTTTATTCGTTTCTCGATATCATAAGAGTAATATCTTTATTGATTATTTTTAGTTTTAACTTGTCCATTGTTTTAAGGACATCCGTTTTTTTAACTATTTACAAATTTGTTTTAGAATATAATTATCAAAAATACTATTTTTACACTAATTTAAAGCTTCAATAATGGCAGTCGACGCGCAACAAATAATTGAACTCATTCTTTGTATTATTCTTCCAGTAAGTAACTTTTTTTTAATTGCTTGACTAAATTATTTTCCTCATTTCAGCCTTTGGCTATTTTCATTCACGCAAATTCGGATTGTAATGGTTCGTTTTTTTGATACTTTACCAGGCAAAATAAACGAATTTTTAGTTCATGTTCTTATCTCCATTGTTCTTTGGTACGTTTAATTTTTTTAATTAGAGTTTATAACCAGATTTGCGCATGGACACGGATTTGGTACCCTCAAGCGGATATCCGCGGGCATCTGGATATCCGTATCCATGTGCAAGTTTGTTTATAACAAGCAATATTTTTCTAGTTTTCTACTCTGGTTTCCGGCTGTATTACACGCGTTGTGGTATTGCTTCTTCACTTAAATGTTGAAGTAGAAAAGGCAACACTTCAGCACTACTAAAAACAACAACATTTTCGGTTTCCAACTTGGTTACTAAAAGAATCTACATTTTTTGATATTATACAAATTTTCAAGTTATGAACCTCTATAATCAAAGGCTGTGTGCAATAATGAGATTAATACAACGCTAATAGAACCAAGTTCTATTGCGCACAGCCTCCTTTACTCACCAAAAAACGAATTTTTTTAAATTAAACGAAAATTTGGCACTCTTGTCAGCTTTTAATAAATATTTGCCTTTATTACTCTTGAATAAAATTAATTTTTTATATTTAAGGTTTTTTGCCTTTCTTAATATATTTCTGATTCATTCTGGTGTAAAGCTAGTTTATTTTTATTTTTTTGTTAACATTTTGTATGTATTTAAAGATGCATGATGTGAAATTAAGAGCTGTAGGATTAAATCAGCCAGCTAAACATGAAATTTGATATATTAGGTGGTCTTTTTGTGGATATGAGTAGATTACTAAAATAGATTTTTTAAATGAACTTTAGAGGATATTTAATAGTACTGAATGGTTTAGCTGGTGGTCAGTCGTTTGTTTATTTACTTTGAATGTTTTGAATTTATTGTAGGGATTTTATGTTCTGAAGGATACTGAAGATTATGGCGCACACGTCTGTTCTTCTAATTGCTCCGAGAACTAATTTAAAACTAATCCATTCTCGTTAACAAGGTGGGTCCCCTCATAATCAATATTTTACTAATCTCGATCTGCCAGTTGTCATTTTAGTGTCCCCTCAAAGGCGGCCGTCACTACCTCTATAACCATCTGCTACATGTTTTATCTGCTGGGAATATGAATTGTTAAATAGTACTACACAATTCCTGATAAATCTTTTAATTAAGACGTTTTTTAACGTTTATTTTTAAATGAGGAAAAGATTTCTCTAACAAATTAGACAACAGTCAGAGAAAATCTCTCTATTTTTCATTATCTCTTTCCAGGAAGAAATTTTTTATTTTTTTTGTTAGGCTTAGTAAGTTTTTTTATTAGAGGGTTTTCTATTAGAAGCTTGTTTATTTTTCATATTTTCTGTTTGTTTATTTATTTACCTCCTTTGTTTTTTAAAAATATTATTTTTTCCCTTTTACAATTTTCAGGCTCGGTTTAATGCTTTATTTGTCCACATTCTATTATTACTACAACTACTTTTTGTCCTCCATATTATATTCTACTACAGCTTTTGCCATCCTTCCTTGGCGGATAAACGGTTTTGCAAGAAAAGCTGTTGGATGTTTGTGGAATGAGTCGCATTCTAAAAATGAGGAATAATGGGAGGAGGCATGGAGGAAATGAATTTATTAATAATATTCCAATGGCGAGGGATGAATTGGATTGGTTAGTTTTTTTTTTTTCATTAATTTTTAGATTTTAAATAGCACTTTTGTGTTCATGACCACGTATTTTTATTTTTAGATTTATTTTTGGTCATTTCAAAAATTGTGTTTTATTTTCTTTGTGACGTCCACATTTTGACACACATCCTTCCACCCATTTTCTATTATTACTTGTGGATCAAAAATTAAAAATGTAACGGCTTATGATCATCAATGTTTTCGTTTATTTCTATCATTTCTTATGTTATATAAGAATCTGTCCCACCAAGCAATTTTAAAATGTAAAAAAATTTTTTCTTTAAGCATGCCATCAGCTTTGTCAAAACAAGAAGAACAACAGAAACAAAACCAAGAAAATGGTAATACTCATCAAAATCAAACAGTGGCAACGACGTCTTTCTCCTTTAAAAAGGAGACCTTCCTTCTTTGGAAGAGCGGGAACTTCCTCTTCTTCTTCCTCCCTCAAAGAAGACCATCACCTGAGAGAAAATGGTGGCCTCCACTATTACTGCCTTTACTTTCGAAATCTTCAACGACAAATGGAAACGAAAAAATGGATGAAAACGGAGCCAATTCACTTCAAGAAGCGTGGGAATCTTTAAAAAATGGTGGTACATCAATGAGAAAGAAAAATGGACAAAATGAGGAAGACTTGGATGAATTATAAAGAACAACTTCAGGACAATAAAGACCGAAATGAAGAGTCATTAAATAGGAGGTTTTCAATTAAAATATTATTTTAATAAATCTGGGAGGTGTTTTTCCTTTAGGCTCTCATTTTTTGGATTTTTTAAATGTTGTCCAAAGACTGAAATTTTTTTAGAAAATATTTAGAGATCCTTTAACTAGATAAATAATATTCCTAAAGAGAATACATATTTCTGTCACAGGCAAAAAAATTTCAAAATTTCCAATTTTGTCCTCAAAATGACTGACAAATAAGCCACTCATCATAAATATTTTTCCCACAGATTATCTTCAACATCTTTAAAACAGAAAAACAAAAACAACTTTACAAATAAATCCCAACAAAAAAGCATCGTCAACATCTCTCCACCATCAACTTCAATAAATAGTGAACTTCCTCCTAAATGTACTTCATCTTCTAGCAGTTCAAAAACATCAGAAATGGTTAATTTTGATAAACACTTGACTAATAATTGATTTTTACAGAATGGACATAATATCTCTAAACCGCAACCAAAACCAAGGCAAAAACTAAAACAACAAGAAAAACAGGAAAATCAGCAACAGGATAATAAAATGATGGAACAAGAAGAAGATGAAGCAATGTCAACTTCAATTTTAGCTAGTGCTGCATGGTATAGAGACAGTAAAGGAAGAACGGTTATAGACCTCAATCTGATTCGAACAGTCAACATATGGATCTCGTGTTCAAAATAGTCCAGTTAAGATGTTATCAAACAAAACTCAAAGCCTTATTGATGCACATTCTGTTTTACAAAATGGGAATAATGTTTGTTTTGATGATTTTTTTTTTTTATTTTTTGAATGGGGCTATTTAATTTAAGAATGATTTATGTCACGTTGACATATCGGGACGGACATTCGGAATATTTCATCTACGAACAGTCACCCTACTGATTTTGAACCTCCGGTCACTGGGTCCTGGATTTGCCCTATTGAAAAATATAGTTTTATGTGTTAGAACCAAGCAATAAGTTATTTTTGTCACCTCAATCCCGTTATGTCTGTCCCTATAGTCTGTCCCTATTTTCCACATACCCTTATAATTTTAAAAATACATACTTTTTCCAGGATAAAACATATTTCAACAAAAACAATAATTTTTCTCCACAAATACTCAGACATACTTCAACACATCCAAATGCATTATCTGAAGATATTTTCAATCATTATGTAAATTATTCAAATATAAGAGGCGAACATTCTTCACCACCAAGTATGTTAAGAAGAACAAATAAAAGTAAAGAATTAATTAAGAAGACAAAAATGATTTGAATGGTTATTTTAATTTAATTAAAGAAGAAAATTTTCCAATTGAAGAGATGGAACGTTTAGCTGAACAATTAAAATGTTCAAGAAATGGTTATAAACAACAACTCCAACCTCAAAAAATCGTTAAATTTTCTGAAACTGTTGAAGTAATTTAATTAAAAATTTAATTAGCTTTTAATTTTTTCAGATTAATGAAATCGAAAAATTTGATGGTTAGCAGTACTTCAAGTAATAATTCTTGTTCGTCTTCTTCATCTTCAACAATTTTTCAACCTGATGAAAGTTTTGATGATGATTTTAATATTTTAGATGGACAAATATTGGAAGAAGTTCACTCAAGAAGTGAAGAAAGAAAGAATAATGAGAAAACAGAAAGACCAATTATGAATGGAACAAGAGAAAGGCTAAGAGGTTATTTTATTTAAAAAAATTCTTTGAATTATTTTTTTGATACTTAAAGATAGGGCCATCTTTTTTCGTTTTCCATAAGTCCCATTATAATTCCTTTCGGCCAACGAATTTGAATTTTTGCTAATTTTTAATGTTTCCCTCTACGCTTTTACTATTTTTCCTCCAACTTTAGTTTACTGTTTCTTCACCTTTAGAGTTTATATTAAGTTTTAAATATTTTTCAGACGAAAGACGTTCTTCAACTTCTTCATCGTCTAAATTAAAATCTCCAGATGTAGGACATGTTATTGAACAATTCTTTAATCATTGTCAATCACTTTCCTCAATAAATAAGCAACCAAAACAACAACAAAAGAATAATGATCAACAGCAAATTTTGCCTTTATTTAATGACAAAAATGTTGATACTTCCACTAATAATTCTACACCACTTGAACAAAGATCTTTTTATGATAATTTGACTGAAGAAAATGAAGACGAACAAAATAATAAAAAACAAACAACAAAAATAATTATTAAAAATAGCGAAAAGGAAGAAGAATCTCAATCATCTTCTAGCAACAATAATTGGTTACATACAAAAGCAAAAGTAATTGCTCAACAAAATTGTGGACCTTTAGAATGGAGAAGAGATGGATCACCTCGTAGAAGAGTACAAATGTTAATAACTTGTGATAATGATAATATCCGAGAAGAAAATTCTAATTTGAGATCTTTAAGGTTATTTTTTAAATTATGACTTTTTAAATGAGTCCACCCTAGAAGGACCCACACCCTAAGACACAGAAGACCTTCATCTTTTGAAACAATAAATATCCAGAGGAAATAAATATTTACAAATTGTAAAAACTTTTCCGGAATTTAATAGAATATTCTTTAAATATTTTATTTAATTCCGGAAAAGTTTTTACAATTGTAAAACATTTATTTAATTCCGGAAAGGTTTTTACAATTTGTAAAACATTTATTTAATTCCGGAAAAGTTTTTACAATTTGTAAAACATTTTATTTAATTCCGGAAAGGTTTTTACAATTTGTAAAACATTTATAATTCCGGAAAAGTTTTTACAATTTGTAAAACATTTTATTTAATTCCGGAAAGGTTTTACAATTTGTAAAACATTTATTTATTCCGGAAAAGTTTTTACAATTTGTAAAATTTTATTTAATTCCGGAAAGTTTTTACAATTTGTAAAACATTTTATTTAATTCCGGAAAGTTTTTAACAATTTGTAAAAATTTTATTTAATTCCGGAAAGTTTTTACAATTTGTAAAATCCGAAAAACTGACCCCTTTAAATATTTTTAAAAATAATTTTTTTAGTATTCCTTTAAATTCAACTCAACGAAGAAAACAAGAAACAGTAATAATTCCTTCAAATGAACCTAATAATACACACAAAATTGTCACGCATTCCTTTTAGCAATAATTCTGTAACAACTTCAACTTCTTTTTTTAATAAGACCATAACAAAACATTTACCTAGACAAAACAATCATCAAATATTTATTAATGGAGGAGGAGATTGTTCTGAAGTACAAAGAAATAAAAAAATAAAAATCAATCTATAATTGGTAAAACAAAAAATAGGCAAAATTGGCCTTCCATTATTAATTTATTAATTAAATTTATTAAATTTTCAAAACTTCCGATGCCAGTTTATTCCATTTTCAGCTCCTCCCAAATTTTAGCATGCCTTAAATTCCTTTATTTGGTTAAGGTTTTAATCTTGTAAACATAGTTCCCGGTCATTAAAATATTTCCAACTTTTATACAATTTTTTAATTAAAATTTTTCTATTATTTTTTTAATTTTTAGAGCTTTTATTCTATTTTTTCTTTGTTGTTCTAAAAATAAAGTTTATATTTTTAAATATATTTTGTCAAGAGCTGACTTAAATAAATTCAGTTTTATATTTTTTAATTAAATGGCTGGGAGAGAAGGAATGGATCACCTCGTGGAGTGTGTGGAGAGGTTAATATAACTGATAATGATTGTTTATTCGAGTTTTAAAGTAATTTTTTGATTTTTTAAAATATTTTTTTTTCAAAAATTTTAGTATTTAGGAGTCTGAAAAGCGTCTGTCGTTGGCATCATTCTCAAGGAGAGGTTATTTTCTTTTAAACCATAAATTTACTTTTAATAAATAGGGGACGTCACCTGTTGTTTATACCAAAATTCAACCCAGAAAGGATTTGTTTCTTCTCGTTTTCCATCAAGCAATTGATCCGTACATTCATTTTTAGTTCAATCTCTAAAATCTGGCAATAAAAATTTGGTAACAAATGTCGGCAGGTTTGCACTTTTTCTCTCTTCTATTAATCTTTATTTCTCATGTTCCGACAATCTTAAAAAGCCCTCTTTTATCCGCCTTTTTATTAGATTTATAGTAGTAAATGAACAATTATAAATTAAAAATTGAACACATTTTTTGTTACAAATTTTTAATTAAATCCAATTTTGTGCTTTTAATTGTTTCAAATTTAGAATAAACGCAACACTTTCCTCACCAGCACCTCATTTCCTTCTGTAATTGGTTTACTAAACAGCTTGAATTTAATTGAATTGCTTTCTTAAAATCCTTCATATAATATTTGTTACTAATGGTTATGATAGCAGGACAAGTGCAAGGACTTCTGCAGAAATTTAAACACGATTTTAAGTCATTGGTATGTTTTATTACTTCTCATTTCACAGCCCATTCTTTACTACTGTCAATTTAATGGAAAGAAGAGGGAATAAGTGGAATAATTATTGAAAGCTTCTATGATCCGGTGTGGTCTAGTGGTTAGGATCCGTGGTTTCACCCACGTGGCCCGGGTTCGATTCCCGGCACCGGAATCAATTTTTTTCGTTCTCTTAAATTTATTTTAAAAAAGATTTGAGATGATTTATTAACTTTTTGATTAAATTATAATTTTTTCTATTAATTTTTTAATCTTTTTCATTATTTCTTAATTTAACAAAAATTATTTTTAGATCCCCATCTTCGTTTTATGCATTTATACAATTATTGGTGCCATAATTTTTATGTTAATAGAAGGGCCGAATGAGGAATTCGAATTGGATAAATTAAAAACGCAAAGAGAGTTATTATTAAAGGTTTTTCTTAATTTATTTTACGATTAAATAATTTTATTTGTGTAGAACACAGCTTACAGATTAAATACAATAAAATCAATGTCACCGACCAGAGTATAATATTATTTTTAAAAATAAAATTTAGTAAACATTTTTTAAATTTTATATATTTAGGCATATAACCACACAATTAATACACTAATTTATTATCGCGAAAAACTTGGAGTGCATGAAATTAATTTAAATGAAACAAAATGGACAATATGGGGAAGTATTTATTTTTCTATGACAGTTTATACAACAATTGGTTATGGAAATATTGTTCCAATAACAACAACTGGACGAATATTAACAATTATATAGGCACTTATCGGGTATTGTATTTTAACTTAAAAAATTTTAATTTAATAAAAAATTGAAAATCATGCCAAATTGGGTTAATTTGCCAAATTTAAATGATAAGAATTTTTCAAAAAATTAAAAAAATACACGCTCCCGGGTGGCTCGAACCACCAACCTTTCGGTTAACAGCCGAACGCGCTGCCGATTGCGCCACGGAAGCTGTTAGGTGGCTGACACTTTTTATTCAATATGATGAATAATTTTATTGAGTAATACAGTAAATTTTTTAAATAAAATATTTGATATTAAGTGAAGATAAAATTTTAAATTTAATATTTAAAGTTAAATTTAAATATTTTTTAACTTAAAGAATTCCTTTGGCCTTGTTTGCTTTAATTGCTCTAGGAGGAATGTTCGCAAGAATTTGTTTGCTTGTTTGGAGACTTATTGGTAGAAGTTAGGATGTTTTTCAAAGAATTGGAAAGAAAGGTTTATAAAACTTTAAAAAACATTAAAAATATAATTTAAAGATGACTATTGCAACCGAGAGTGATCAGCATTTGGAACGAGAAAAGGGTTCAGAAGAGGGTACTACAACTACTGATTCTGGAGATGATTCTAATGATGAATTATTACAGGTTTATAAGTTAATTAAATTGAAAGGAGAGAACCCCTAAAGTTCCTTCATTTTTTATTTGTGCATTAATTAATTCCTTAAATTATTTTTAGTTCCCAATTTGGTTTTTGATTGCAGTTACAATTATTTGGATTTTACTTTGTGCTTATTGTTTCTACTTTGGGAAGATACTTGGAATTATGGTTTGAAAATAAATTTTAATTTTGGAATTTTATAAAATTTAAAGGTCTTTCGCTTTATTTTGTGCTGATCTCATTCCTCACCGTCGGGTTTGGTTTGTATCTTTTTTAAAACTTAATTCCAGTACCAAAACAAATCATCTTTATAGGTGATGTAATCCCATCAAAATCAAATTATATAATTCTTGTTGGTATAATGCTACTAATTGGACTTGCATTAGTGTCTACAATGTTAACAATTATTCAAAAACAAATACATGCATTAGCTGATGATGTTCGTGGAAAAATAGATAAAGATTATCAAAAAGCATGGTTGATGTTGGTGGGTATGAAGGAGGTGATGGAGGTTATGAACAACCTATTGAACCAATTGATGGAAGAGAATCTGTAGCTTTAGAACAAGGACCTGAAAGAAATTTAAATTTAGATTAAGGGAAAAAATATTTTTTAAGAAAAGGGAGATAAACGTTCATTAGATGCAGTAGTAGCAAGAATGCCGTGGCGTTCGAGAATGCTTTACCACGTAATGTCTTCAGGTTAATTTTAAATTAATTAAATTAGCTAAAGATATTTAATTTTTAGATAACAAGAAACAATTAATAAAGCATGTAAACGAAGACAACGAATTGGAACAAAATGGGTTCAGACTGACCCATATCTTTTAGATTCTGTTTTGCCTGTTCATCAGAGTGCCAATTTTTGAAGAAGGAGATTTTTGTAAAATACAGAAGATGTAATATAAAATGGATGGAAAAAATAAGTAAATGAAAGGTTTATAAAAAATTTTCTTAAGATTATGTAAATATCAGATTTCTTCACGATTATATTGTTTTTAGAAAAATATTAGGTAAAATATAGAAGATTTTTAAATGTTTTTCGTAAATATTAAACAAGACTGGTGGCTAAAATAAGGTCCGACAATTTTTAGCATTTATAATCACTCAGATTTTTTCTCAATTAATTCGTTCTGACCTTCCCCTTGAAGGTTTAAAAAACTTGTTTTAATTAATTTAACATTTTTTAATCGAGTTTAAAAGTAAATTATAAAAGTAAAAAAGGCGTGATTGAGTGAGAGAACAGATTTCATCAGTGAAAAGCGGATATACTTAATAAATAGTTTATTAATATATAAAAAATAAAAATTATGAAAATAATAGAAAAATATTTATAAAAGAAAAAGGGGTCCGACAATTTTTAGCTTTTATAATATAATTTGTGTTGTTTCTTCCGCTTAATTGCTTCTTTAGAGGTTTGCTTTAAGTGATTCTTTTTTTTAATATAATCTTTTTTATAGGCTTTTTATTGCTGTGATCCAATTTAATGACTCTAATGAAGTGAACCTTTTGGAAATGCAAGGATATGGTATGAAATAATTTTCAATTTTGAGGTATAGTTTGGAAGTTTATATTCACAAAATGACAACACCTTAAAGAACAACACAATTCCTTTTGTACAAATTAATTGGAGATTGCTGACAACCACTCGCTGCCCTACAAAAATTAACTGTTTAATTTGTTAGCGCTCCATTTTCTTTATATTATTCAATTATTGGTTTAACCCAATTGTGCTTATTTACTGATTGCAACAAATCATTTAATAACAAAAATACTTTTATCAGAACCCAAAAAATGTCAAAAATACTTTCAACATCTTCACTAAATTCTACACCAGTTTGTGCAATAATTCGTCATTTATACAAAAAGTCACCTTCAATTCTTCGATTGTTTTATGTAGCACAAACTTTGGGAGCTTTTATTTCATTAATCGCATTAGCTTTTGGAATGTTACAGTTATGTATAAACAACCAATTCAATTACCTATTAGTTCACTTCTAATGATGCTTAATTTATGTGTTGCTTTGTTACTTGCTAATGTTGGTATGTTAAGATTAAGAGACTAAAATATTTTTAATTTTTATATAAATCCAATAGGTGTTGCTTTATCTTCTCTCTATAATTTACATGTACCTCTAATTCGTGCACCATCTTCTCATTGTTATTGGCTTAGTTTTTCATTCATTGACTGTTTAGGTATGCTTATTTTCTTCATTTCTGAATAATTTTTTTAATTTCAAAGCAATTCGAACACTTTTAAATGTTTCTATATTCGCTACTTATATGGCTGGGGCATGTTTAGCTCTTGAAAGAATGGCTGGTTCACGTCTCTATATTCGTAGGGCAAAATCTAAGAGGGCTATTGCAATCTTTTTAGTTATTTTACAGGTTTATATTTCTTAAAATTAATTACTTTAAATTTAATTTTCAGTGGTTAATCTCAATTTTTGTTGCTGTTCCTCCAATTTTATCTTCTTCAACTAATCCAGCAACACTTGTATCTCCTCATTGTGCTCTTTTAACTCCTTCACCAACACAAACAAGGCCTCTATTTTTTGCCATCTGGGAATTCATGCTCTTGTTCTAGCCATCTATTCAATTTAACATATCACCATCATTTTGATCCACAAGTTTTATTTCTAACATAAATCTAAAATCTCATTTTATCAAGATTGCAGTTGAAGTAACACGCCAAAATCCACTAGTTCTTGAACAAGTACATTCAACAGAACAAACATTACCTGCTGCGGCTACAACTGTTGGATATTTATATTAAGCACTTTATTAGATAGACAATTTTTGATAGCATTAGCTAATTCCTTTGGTTTTGGAGGAATAGAAAAAATGGATGAACGTTCAATGTTGATAGCCTTAAACAGAAATAAAAGGCCAGAAATGAAAGTTGAAGTTTTAGCTGAAGGAATATTTAAAGTTGCGTTTTGGAGTGAATTTCAGGTATATTTTTCCAAGCTTGAAATAAAAAATGAAGTTTTTTAGACTTTGGCTGTTCCTTTCATAAGCCTTATTTTGGTGTTGTTCTCCAAGCTCAAGTATGTCACAACGAATTGCTCAAGAAGAAATATATGAACGTGTTGGAGGTGCAGCTGACAAGTGTGGACAGTCGTGATCTATATTTATTGGGCCATTTTCATGATTAACTTCCATCCTTTTTCATAATTTATGTATCAATCGAAAGCTCTCGATTTATTGATGCTACTTTCCCAATGGGTCCGATAATCCAATCATTCTTTAAGTAATTCTAAGCTAATAATTTCGGAACATCGAGATTTCCTGTCTGTTGAGTTATAAATTTTTAGAAACTTTATCTTTTCTCATGATTATATATCAATCGATAGCTATGTGTGACGGAACTGATAGTCCTTAGAGAGTTATCAGATGTTAAGTTCGGAAGATTGTGACTTCCGATTTTGGGCCATCTTTATCGATCTTAAATATTGAAACACATTATTAAATATTTATGTATTTTCATTGATTATGAATAAATTGATATATTTGTATTCTGAATATTCCATTTAATTGATAACAAAGGATAAAAGCAGTTTTAATGTTAGAAAAGGAAATGTGTTTATCAGTGATTTGTTATTTATATAAAATTTAAAAATTTGCATAATTTTGGCGTCGTGTATCTTTCGCCAAAAAATGACATTTTATCCTACAATTTTGAAAAGGATGTTTGAGTATCGGTCATTTGAGTCTGACTAATTTCACAATTTAAATTTTACACTTTCGTGGCGTAAACGCCAATAAATGACATTTCATCCCCAAAGTTAGAGAAAAATATAAAAAGAAATAGTTTATAGTTAGAGAAAAAATAATATCGAATTTTATGGTCGGTTCAGTGTACGATTGAGAGGCAAATGGAAAATTTGTATTTTCAAAAATTGATACTAATCGAATAAAATCAATATCAATCGATAAAATCGATATTCCAAAATTTGTAAAATTTTGAATTTACAAAAGATCGATAATAATCGATAAAATCAATATCAATCGATAAAATCGATATTTCATAATTTGTAAAATTCTGAATTTTCAAAAATAAATACTAATCGATAAAATCAATATCAATCGATAAAATCGATATTTACAAATTTGTAAATTCTGAATTTTCAAAAATCGATACTAATCGATAAAATCAATATCAATCGATAAAATCGATATTGCAAACTTGTAAAATTTTGAATTTTCAAAAAATCGATACTAGTCGATAAAATCAATACTAATCGTTAATTTCTTTTTTTAATAATTTTAAATTTTCAAAAAATTAAAGATTAGATAGTCTACTAAATTTACATACTTGAAAAACTGCAAAAAATAAATACAAGTTTATCTTCAAAAAATAAAACAAAAGATAAATAAATAATACTTTTTTTTCTTTTTCAAACTCTCATTCGAACTTATTAATCGCAGGAGTAAACAAATCTATAAAAATTAATTATATTTAAATTGAAGAAAAAAGCTATTAGCACGTTTTGTTTGAGCCAGAAAAATTTATTCCCTTTGGTGGGATTCGAACTCATGCCCATAAGATAGCATATCCGAAACTCCTACCAGTTACACCACAGAGACATAATAGGGGTAGGAACTTTTATCGACTATAAGGAAAGCATAAAAAGGAGTACCCGAATCTTTCCAACGGTAAGCCTTTTAAAAAATCTAGTAAAACTAAAATTAATAACAAAGAAAAAACGACCACTTCACATTCCAGTATTGCTTTGCATATTCAATTGATCCATCAAATGTTGGTAGTCGTGGTTCTTTATCTTAATTTTAAAAAATATATTAAATAGAAAGGCTATTTTAATTGGAAAAGGGTTAATCTTTTCTTTATTGATACTCATTGAATGATGCCACAGGGAAATTGAGAAAATCGAGGAAGGAAGAACCTTTGACCATTCCGCGGAAAAATGAGTCCGCATAAAATGTCCGCAAAAACTACTTTGGGATAACGAATAAGTACCATTTGGTGTAATTCGACTATCGAACGACAACAATTTGTTGAAATCGGGTGGGCCAACAAAAACACCCTACAAGTCACAATATCAAGGGAAGCAACTGAACGGAGATTTAAACATTGATAACGGGGATTTTTTTTAAATTAGTAGGTTTTAAAAAGGGACAAACTGGAATTTATAGACGAAAAATTGTGGGAAACCATATAGGTAATCAAACCAATCAATTAGAATAATTTCCAAAACTAATTTGCTGAATTCCAACAAAAGATTGGAGTTCTTCAGTGATTTTTCTGCTGATTCTTGTCTTTCCAAAGCATAACTCATCAAATAATGGTCTTCCCGCAACAAATTCACCGGCCTAAAAATAATCTTGAAGCCATAGTAAATAATTAAAAATAACCTCTAAAAATTTTTGCAGCTACTGGATACTCTCTCAAAGCTGAAAATTAAGTAATTGAAAAACTCTTAAAAATAAAAACAACCTATAAAAAAATCAACCATTCAAAACGTGCAAATCATTGCATCTAACCAATGGAACATCTGCTGTACGTCTTCTCATTTGACAAGAACTTGGCCACTGTTTAATTGGCTTTAACATTGGGAAAGGATAAACTACTTATTTAGGGGAGAAACCTTGCGGACAAAACTTGCGGATATTTAATAAAGTAAAAAAACAAACCAGGTTGACGAGAGCTTTGGAATTTAATCGTTGCAGTTTGCCCAAATATCGCCGAAGCGACTCCGGGACTTTTGCCCAAATATCGCCGAAGCGACTCCGGGACTTTTGCCCAAATATCGCCGAAGCGACTCCGGGACTTTTGCCCAAATATCGCCGAAGCGACTCCGGGACTTTTGCCCAAATATCGCCGAAGCTACTCCGGGACTTTTGCCCAAATTCGCCGAAGCGACTCCGGACTTTTGCCCAAATATCGCCGAAGCGACTCCGGGACTTTTGCCCAAATATCGCCGAAGCGACTCCGGGACTTTTGCCCAATATCGCCGAAGCGACTCCGGGACTTTTGCCCAAATATCGCCGAAGCGACTCCGGGACTTTTGCCCAAATATCGCCGGAGCGACACCCGGGACTTTGGCCCAAATATCGCCGAAGCGACTCCGGGACTTTTGCCCAAATATCGCCGAAGCGACTCCGGGGCTTTGTTGTTGCTGCTGCTGAAGTTGTTGCTGTTGTTGTTGTTGCTGCTGCTAAAAATTGATACATTTTTCAAAAATTGAAAAAAGCAAGTCTTGTCCGCAAGTCATTATAACCTCCCCCTCAAAAAGGTTAAACCACAAAAAAGGAAAAGCCACGCTCCAAGTTGTATAACATCTTTGCTATAGCACAGAGAACACTGATGAGTCATTAAAAATCGATTATTGTTTTTTGGGATGAAGTGTCATTTATTCTCAATGTTTTGCATTATGCCAAATAGCACAGATTTTTGAATTCTGAAACAAATATTCTTATATACAGAAAAAAGATATACCGGTTTTAAAACCGATTTATGGACTTCTAGTCCATTGTTCTATTAAATTTAAAATAAAAAAATAAAAGTAGAGCAAGAATGTCAATAAATGGAGTCTCTATACACTGACATTTGTTTTAAGCCGTTTTAGAGCAAATAGACTATAACACTCCTCGAGAAGGAAATGCTGTCCAGATAAACGTTATATAGAGATTCCACAGTAAAAATAAACAAATAACAAAAACAAATATTAATCCTCTTGTTTATTAGCCATCTCTTTCTCCTCTATCTCTTATCTGCTTGAGCTTTTCTAGTCAATAACCACCAGTTAAGCTAGGAGATAACCATCTAAGCATAACCAAAAGTCGAATTTTGAATGGAGCTAATATCAATTCTTTTCACGATTTTTCAAACGAAGAGATAATTCTTTTGGCTGCTTCTTCTGGACTAATTCCTTTTAATTGATTGTGATCTTCAAATCCCATTGGTTTTCCATCACATTCAAAGCACGGGAGCCAAAGCCTGTCTGATTAAATTAATTGGGATTTAAGGTGTTTTCTAGAAGTTATCTTAAAAATAGCAGGAATGGACGGTTAGTTTACTAAAATAGATTTCCATAACTATCAAAAGTTAAAGAGATAAGCCCTGATTTTTAAATTAATAAAAAAACCTCACATTAACATATCCAGCATTAACATTCAAATATGCAAGTTCGGTCGTTCTTCTCCCCTCAAACTATCAAAGAATGCCAAAGAAGCATGTTTAGAACAAGAATAGGGAGCTCTATAAGGAGAGCAACTAAAAGTTTAAAGTTTTAAATTTAATATCAAAAACGTTTTACCACGTCCTTGAATACTATTAATGCTAATAATTGCTCCATCATCCGGAATGAATTTAGAAGAGTTTTGATTATGTAAATAAATCCAAAAAAGTTGACCTATAATTTTAATCTTTTCAAAAAAAATTTAGAAAATAGAAATGAGTTCACTTATACGCTCAATGCCTATTGACTTTGAAAGACCTACAACTTTTAAAAAAGATCAGAGGGAATGCCAAGATGGATTTGTGTGGTTATATAATACAGAAAACTGGGTACTTATCTCAATAGAGTTGGGACTTTACCCCTTTAATCCCTCAATATTCCCTTTAAAAATTTGGGTCTTCAGAGTTGACCCCATAATTACTCTAATATTTAAAAAAATAAAAATAAACCTCCATTAATTCTCGAAAAATATCAATTTTTGTTTTTTTCAATAGATCCTCTATTTGAAAGTCCAGCAGAACAAACTAAAACATCAACAGTTTTTTCTATCATCAATTAAATGGTCGAGTAATTCCAGAATTTTATTTTTGTAATTTTCTTCTTCTAATTACAAATTCAGTGATATCTAATTGATAAAAAGTTGGTTTCTGGAAATTATTAAATTGTTGTTTTTGGTCTTCAAGTTCTTTACAAGTAATTCTAATTTGTCAACACTTCGAGCAACAAGAACTAATTTTGCACCCTGAATATCCTTTAATTGTGAATGGAAGGATAGATCGGGGACAGGTGTAAATTTTCAGAATCTTATTGTCAGAACTTATCTAGAAACAGGCATGTTGCTGCATCAGTGTATAAGGACGCAACTAGCCTTTCAAAGTTGTCATAAATTTCGAACCCGTTAAAAGAAAAATTATGATAAGGTAAAGGAAAGGCCCAACCCAACCACACCGAATCATTTAAAAAGATAAAAAACCTTCTTATAAAATTCAGAAAGCCATTGCCCTTCCAATACCAGAACTAGCACCAATTAGAACAACAGTTTTGCCTTTTAAATTAAATTTGCAGTGACTGACATTGTAGAGATAAACCATAAATTTGTAAATTCCCCAAAGTCCAAAAGCTGCAGAAATAAACTTTAAATAAAAATTTGTTGTTAATTTGTTTTGTAAATTAAGTAAATGCTCCATTAATTTATTGGAATATGTGGTTCTAAAAAAAGCAAAAAACGAGTCCACTCCCGAAGACCTACAAACTTTGAAAGGGAATATCAAAAGGGAATGTAGAGGGATTTGGTGTGATTGAAGAAGATAGTCCAGTCAACCAGAGTACACATTCACAATACCCATAGAGCTGGGTATTTATCCCTCTAAATCCCCTCGATATTTCCTTTCAAAATTTGTAGATCTTCCGGGTCGACACTGCAAAAATTAAATAAAAAAAGAAAAAAACATTAGAAAATATATTAAAAGTTAAAAACTAATCAAGTAAAAGCATTAAAAAATTAAAGCATTTATTTAATTCGTATAAGAATACAAAATTTATATGAATCGACTAATTAAAAATTATGCGTTTTAAAATTAAAAAAAATATTTTTGGAAAGACGAAACTGGTCTGAATCACATACAAATATTTAAAAAACGGTTAAGATTATGCTTCTTATATAATTAAAAAGAAAACCTTTGAATAGAAATGTTAGAAAAAAAAGATTTTTTTCAATGATTTAATGCCTTCCAAATAAGTGATTTTTGCAGCTTTTCGTTTTTTTCCTTCCAAATTAATTCTGGCTGGAGGAGCATATTTCTTTAATACTTTTTGAAAACGAAATTTTAATCCACAACAGCCATCATTTTCTGTCTATAAAGATTTTTAAATTTTTTAGTTATAGAAAATAGTGTTTTCAAAAAACTAGGGTTGGTCCCCGATCCGTTGAGGAGAACATTTTCGAGAAATAACATCTCAGGAATGGCCTAAAATAAACGTCGGGCGGGGCCGTGGAGTCGTGGACAAACCCTTTAAAAACTAATTCAGAAAATTTTCCCCAATCAAAATTCCTCTCAAAAAATTTTTTTATAAAAAAACAAACCTCTTGTATTGAAATAAAATATTGTAAAATTCCATTTTCAATAAACCAGTTCAAAAATAGACGAGTTTCTGAACACGGATGTGCTCTAGCAAATAATTTTCGATTTCTAGCAGTTAAAATATCTTGTCCAAAAGAGCGATAATGACCAAATAATTTTGCATAAAAAATCATAATTTTCTAAAAAATAAAATTAAAAAATTTCTTTTAAATAAATGAACCTTTTCAATTTTATAATCAGCCTTTTCTGCATCCTTAATTGGATACAAGATTTTAATGCTCCAAGAAGTTCACAACAGCAGCACGTGGAAATCCAATTAATTCTGTTTGTTCTAACAAAGCTTTTAATCCAATTTTTTGTTTGTTTTTTGGTCTAGAAATTGGAGGAACAATTATTCCCATTTCTACATCAAAAATATAATATCATCATTTAATGTATTGTCATCTGGTAAGAAAGATGATCATTTTGTGGAACAATTAATTCAGAGATTCGGCTAGGTTGTATCTGTTGAAAAAAAATAGAAAAAAGTCACTTAAATAGTCACTTATTAAAAAAAAGTTTCTCTATCAAAGCCGTCCAAGATTCATCATCGTCCAAGATTCATCATGACTTTTCTTGGGGGTTTTCGATTTGGTCCTTGAGATTAGGGTCCATGTTATGAGTCAAGACTCAAGATCAAAGTCGTGAACAGCTCTGTATTGGTCTTAAGCCTCGAAAATTTTCGGTCCTAAACAGCTCTATTCACTACCCAAAAATAACTAATCTATGGACCAATTTCATAAGTTTATAAAGAATAACCTTAATAATCCATAAATATAAGGGGTTGGATTTTGGCAATATTCAATTTGAGAATCAGGTAAAATAGGGAATAAGTCCATGAGGCCATTCAAGTGGAGCCAAAAGACGAACTAATGCATGTACAGTTTGTGAAACATCAGTGACCTTAAATTCGAAGAATTAATCATTTAAAAATAAATTGGAAAAATTTACATTGGATCCTGTAATAATAATTCTCCTTTCTGCCAACATATTCAAAAAAATAAAAGAGCATTTTCCATACCAATTTTTTTGGATAGTACTCATATGTGAACGAGTCCATTGTTGGCGACCATATTCATCTCTAACATGTATTTTGCTTTTGCATCAAAAGATTCTGAAAACTACTATAATTGAGAAAATAATACAAAGAAAACTGAAGTTGTAAGTCTTAATTGAAGCAAATCTCTGCACATTGACAATAATCTAGCATTATCTCTTTGAAAGGCCAATACCAAATCAGCAGCTAAGTCACTAAAATATCCTTCATTGGGCTATGGAGAAATTAGAACAAGAACAGAAAGACCTGCAAATTATTGGAGTTTGGCAGGTTAATTTTTATAAATAAAAACCTGTAAATATTCTATTGTCCAATGTACTGATGCCACTATCTGTTGAAATTAATTGAACTATGTTGAGGTAATGTAGGGAATTTGAAACAAAAAGCAAATGTACTAAAAAATAATTTTTTTATCAAAAGATTTTTAAAAAATTCAAACCGTTCTTCTGCTTTGTCATTTTGTAAGCACAACTTGATAAGTTTCTCTTTCCTCCCTTCTTTGAACTGTGCCTTTCATAAAATCAGGGTAAATAGTTGAGGAGGAAAATTTGAAGCATTTGAACCCATTGGAGGAATATCTTTAAATAAAGAATTTTTTTAGACTTTTAAAAATATTACGCAAAATCAACTGAAGGAATCGAATCAATATTTTTGAATTTTTACACATGAACATTCAAATTCAGTCGCTTCCAACTTCTAAAAATAAAATTTTATATGGTTAGTTGGCCTTATTGTTAGATAAAATTTGCAAAAATTTTTGATACTGGTCATATAAATAACATTTTTTTGAGGTATTTTCAGCGTCAACAAATAGCAAAAGTTAAGGTTGGCATGGGACAGGATCGGGATTTTACGAGAATCCGTCCCAGAAATCCTGCGTTTTAAACGTCAAACGGGATTGTCGGGACTAATACCGAAAGGGATCCCGTCCCGTCACGACATGCTAAAAAATTCATTACAGGTTCAGTTACCGACCACTAAAATTCAAAACCAGTAAAAGATCGTCTAAAATTATAAATAGAAATTATAGAATACCTTGGCCTAAGTCGAATAATCAAAAATTTGATTATTAGAACAGCATCTTCATCCTTAAGTCGTTTAAGTGTATCACAACTAAGGACAGTAGTTGTTTTACGTCTAATTATACGTGCACCGTCTAATATTTTTGGACTGAAAAAACAAATAAAATTGTTGATTAATTAAATTAAAAAAACAAACTAATGGACTTGGATGTATTGTTGATTTGTTTTGAAATAAGTGAAGTGTTTCTGAGTTGTTTTCTTCTCCTTTTGATGACATTTATGTTGCTGCTGGTTGTTTATTTAAAGCAGTACTTGGAGAGCAGATTTTTGTGTAATGATGGGATTTTGAAGGTTTTTCTCGTTGAAAATGAAAAGCAGTCATTGCCTTCATAAGTTTTTCTGTAAAGAAAAAGCAAGACTTTCAATCAGTTAAAAAGTACAAAATTATTGATCTAAAAAACAAAAGAATTTTTTTAAATTAATTATTACTCATCGTCTCCCTTGCTGTTAACCCAAAGGATCAACAAAAAATAAAAAATAAATTCAGATAAAATTAAAAATGCTTCAAACATTTTTTTGTTTAAACAGAATTTAAAAAATCTAATAAAATTTTATCAAAGTCTTTTCTACATAGTCAAATTTAAAAAAATCAATTTACGATTAAAAAATATAAATCGAATTTTAAATGCAAAGTAGAGAGGAGGCGGCCAGTTTTTTCTATTAAACATCGTGTGATATAAAAACCGCTTCCTTCCTCTCATCATTAAAAAAACTTTTTCTATATAATAAATTTATTATAAAATACTCTTCAATTTTTAATCTTTCACTCTCCTTTCAGTCAGTCAATTCTCAAAATTCTGTTCCCCATCTCGCTCACCAACATTGATGCTAAATTTGGCTCTCTCTCAACATCATCATCATTTCTCTTCATCAGGAATTGTAGAGGAGGAGGAAGATGAAAGAGACGAGAACGACTCGTGTTAATCCTTTCACTTGCGCGCGGAATTGTGTTGTTATTGTGCACGAGATCAATGAACGGTTTGACCTTACAAAAAATGTGTTTCGTTTGGGTGTGAATAATTAAAATAATACAAAAATAGTGAAAAAATAGATGCTTTCTAATTTTTTAATCTTTAAAAATTTAGAAAGAACAAAATAATTAAAAAGAACGTTTGTAGAGAGTAGCAGAATATTCAATTTTTAAAACAATAGCTTCAACACTCGGAAAATCTTGCCATTGAATTTGGCTCAAATCTACTCCAAAGAGTTGGTGCTGTCCTGTTTGTATGGCACTTTTTATTGCAGTACCCAGAATTGAAACTCTAGTCTAAAATAATTAAAAGAAATAAATTTAGAAATTTTCGGTATAAACCTTGTCAGTTAATCGTAACTGAAATCTAATTGAAAACGACCCAAACACGAGGGAAATAACGAAGAACAAAGGCATAAATTCACCTAGAAATTTGAAATAATTTTTAAAATATTTTCTAACAAAAAATTAAAAGCATACAGTGTTATGCATATGTTGTTGATTGTTAAAGTCTGTGAGGATCCATACCTAGAATTGTCCAACAACTTTACTGGTATACCTAAGAGATTTTAAAAAGTTTCAAAAACTTTCAAAAAAATAAATCAAACCAAATATAATCTCCATCACTTTGATGTAAATCCAAGGTTTGCTTCCTATATAGCATTCTTGATTAAGTCCAATCCATGGGACCTAATTGTTCGGGAGGGGGACGTTCCTCAAAAAATTGGGACGCGATTTGTTCCGTGAGATGTTGGGCCAACGTTGTAACAAACAAAATTTCCACCACAAGAAAATTGTACGGGCAAGTTGTGTGATTAATTCATTTAAGGTAGGACATCTGAGGGCTGAGAAAATGAAAAAAATTTTAAAAGTATTTATTAGAAAAAACCTTTCAATATCTCGTCACGATATCCCAAGAACGCTTATCCAACTAAAAAAAATTAACAGCACATTAAAATTAAAAATATAAAAATTACAGTCATGCAATTCGCCCATTTTCGTGGTTGCAAATGCACAGGATCTTTAAAAAAAAATTTTGGGGTGTGCAAAAAAATTTAATAAAAAACAATAACCATAATGATCAGCATTACGTCATAAAACCGCCATGATGTCCAGCCCATTCCTTTTTCCCCATCTGTCAATTTACACGCAACAACATCTTTCACAGGACTACAAAATAAACCAGAAATCAACGTTAAAACATCTTTAATTAGAAACCTTTTATTATAAAGCCAAGCAAGAAATTCCTTTTGAATGCCAATATTCATCTGTTTGTTCCCCAATCCTTCAAAAGGCAAATAGTAGCAAAAATAAAATTCAAAAACTCTACCCCATCGCTCCAAATCACTTCAGATGATAAATTATTACAATTTCCCATAATTGCGGAATAGAAAACAGTCCTAAAAATTTTTTTTGAGTAAATCTGAAAAATTTTACCAAACCTTCGGAAATTTCATATCCTTTTGTCTCCTTTATCTCTTCAAATATAAACGGATGAAACCAAGTCAACATAGAAAAGTATAACCCAAAATGAACCCACCTTTAGAACGGACGGCAAATCGATAATTCGTTCACCAAATCGCGATGAGGACCAATCATAAAAAGGATTTTTTAGGTCGTTTAAACAGTAAAACAAACATCAACAGAATTCCAATTCCAACTGGTTTGAACTCGGCCACAGAGTAAAAGCCTCTCATGATGTTTAGAGGGGTCAACACAAAATACCTGAAAAAAGAACGAAAATTTTAAAGAGGAAAAATTTAATATCAAAATAAACCGTAGCTCCTGACGCCTTTAATAATTTCCAGCAAATTGTTGAGCATTCAAAATCTTCGGCGGGTGAACTACAAAAGTGTCAAATTATTTTTTATAAAAATAATAACCATTTTGGCCAAAAATCAGCATAAGTAGTACATTTGGAAATGATATTCCACAAAGCGTTGATATGCTGGATCCTTTGCTCCTTTCCAGTAATACCACAAACTAAGTTTTATGAAGTTAATGGGAATATAAAAGTTAGAAGACCCTAAAGACCTTCATAAAAACAAAGAAAATAATTTAAAAAATATACCCATTCTGAACCAAAAGCAGGCACTGAAATAAACGCCCCAATGCGAGAAAATTTCAAATTTTACATCGTCAAACCAAGAGGACAGGGCGAGAATCAATCGAAGTCCAATCAGGCTAAATAAAATTTTTAATAAACATCCAAAGAATCTTTAAAACCTTATAATCTGCCCTAATAAAATTAAAAAATAATAAAAGGGGGACAAAAATATTCAAAAGATAACGGTTCCATTTTAAAAGGAGAGGAGTGGAACGAACATATGAAAAATAATAATTGTTTATAATAACAAAAAATAAAAGAAATTATTTAATTTACCTGTTATCAACAAATGCTGAAACGTCAAGGCAATATTTTAGAAAACAAGTGTAGAGGTAATTAATGCACTTATCAGCAATAAAGATAAGAGTATTTTGTCGGTAGAAGTAATTAAAAGTTAAGCATTTAATCATATTTTTTAATCTAAAATGGAAAAAAAAGGTAATAAATTAAGAGGAAAATAAGAAATAAAGGAATGATTTCTAATTTAAGAAAAGTTAAAGATGTGAAAAGTTTTGAAAAACGTAGAAAAATAAATAAAATTTGAGATATTAACTTGTTTTTGACCCGAGCTTGAGTTTAAACCAAAAAATGAGGAAAGAAAAAATTTTTAAAAATTAAAAAAAAATCTGGAATTCTGGACGGGATTTCGTAAATCCCTAGTCGCGCTCTAAAACGTTCTAGCGTTATGCATTTTAATGATTGGGTAAAGCCCAAGTAGGCGCGCGGCCATAACGGCGCAAAGGCATAACTTGCTTCAAGATTTCCGAATCTTGACAAATTTAGTATTAAACGATTCCTCTCATCGAGTTAAAGAAATTGGTACCAAAATTAATAAGGGCTTATAAATATTTTCCCGCAAGTTATGGCTTTGCGCCCATTATGGCCGCGCGTCTACTTGGGCGTACTCATCAAGCTGCATCGAATGAGTAAACCAACATTTCTAACCATTAAAATGACCCCTGAGCAGGGGCCGGTCCCATGTACAAAACGGCACATGACACTCCAAAATCACTCATGGGTCACCAGTGCACTGCCACTGCACAAAGCACTTATTGGGTGCACAGCCACCGAAGTGCACTGCCACCAATAGTGTCTGCCAATACGCACAGCTCACTGATGTCTATCTACCAGTAGTGTCCACTGGTCGCACAGCCACCGAAGTGCACAGGCAACCAGCTTTCTGCTAGAGTATGATAGTCCGGCCGAAGCGGTCCATGGATAAATTGTGGAAGAATTCCCAAAAATAAAGATTTGAACCAAGTAATTCTTAGACGGTTAATAGAAAGGGTTATAGAGAACACTAACTATTCTTCCTTTTTTTAATTATTTCCTTTTCTTTTTTCTTCTTCTCATCCTGTACTTTTCTTCTCTCTCCTTTACTCTCTATCCTGTACTTTTCTTCTTCTCTCCTTTACTCTCTAATCCTTTACTTTTCTCTCTCCTTACCGGGCGGTTTACTATTTTTTATAATTTTCATAATAACAAATCGACTTAAAATAAAACCCAAAATATCTACACGCGTTGTATCTTAAAATTGGTGTGTCAAAAAAGGGAATTTTTGTAAATTGTCGAAAGGGAACTATTTTAAAAATTGTATTTTTGTGTACATCAGGGATGGGACGGGTTTACCCAAAAAACCCGACATTCAAATCACGTTGATTTTGGGGGTCCATCGTCGATGCAGCCTCGATTCTGAATACCTTGAGAAAGAAAAAAAGAGGCGGGGGGGGGGGGGGGGGTTAGGTACGATCAAAACCGCACTATTAACCCGTTTTTCTTCAGAAAAAGTCGGACATTTCGTTTAACTATTGTTCGGTTGTCTCGTTTTACCTTTTCCTTTTTATAATCTCCGGTTTTTATTTTTATTGAAGAAAGAGAAATTTAATAATTTTTAGGTTAATTCGTTGAAGCAAACTTTTTAAAAATAAAAAATGCAATATTAAAATAAGAATTTTACTTTTAATTAAAATATTGCTGACTGGCTACAAACAAACTCAGGGGGGCCCACCAAGATTTGATTTAATTCCCACAAAAGAAGGCTCTAACAAATTTCAAATGGCAGCAACTATAATAGAATTCTCAGACACTGACTGACAAAAATGTGAATTTTTACCTAAGACGAAGGCGTCAAATAAGGTTTTTTTTGTTTTTTGGGTTAAATTTTTAAACGGTATCACGGACTTTTGCGCCGAGAACATTTGCGGCCAGCGACTTTTGCGCCGCGACGTATGCTGCCGGGCGACTTTTGCAGCCGCGGACTTGTGCGCCGCGACTTATCGCGCGGGCGACTGTTCGCCGCGACTTTTGCGCCGGGCGACTTATGCGCCGCGACATTTTGCGCCGCAATAATTTCAAAAGAAATACATATCCAACAGTCGGAACTTAAATTATAGTGTACTCCTTAAAAAAAATGGTATCCAGGAGCTGAAGGAATTTCAGGAAGTACAATATTTCGGGGAAGTACAATAGCCCCCTTTAATCCAAACCGACACCCTAGAAGAAAGGTTGAAACAAATACACCCGACCCCTAGAGGGGTCATCTTCAAAGATCTTGACTTTTTTCCGATCAGGATATTTGTGTCTCGCTACCTCCCTATTCAGGCAAGGCAATGATTTTCTGCCAGAAAAGAGGTTGCAGGCGGTCTGGTAGTGTGTGGGGTTGTAGGTTGCGGGGAGGATCCAGATATCTGGATATGAAAAGCCCGGGTAGCCGGCTGGAAAATTTAGTCGGATATAGGATCCGGAATCTTGATATCGAAAGATCGTCCACCTATCCTACTCTTCTATAGTGAAGGTATCCGGCTGTAGTTTTTCATTAATTATTAATGGTAGTGGCGGCAGCAAAAGTCGTCCGGCGCAAAAGTTCGGGGGTCGGAGGGGTGGGCGCAAAACGTCGCCCGGCGCAGAAGTCGCGGCGCATAAGTCCCCCGGCGCAAAAGTCGCTCGGCGCATACAGTCGCGGCGCAAAAGTCGCGGCGCATAAGTCGCGGCGCACAATTGGTTCTCAGCGCAAAAAGTCCACGGAACCAATTAAACCTGAACTGAGCTAGCTATTTCTCCTGTAAATTAATGGATTAGGATAATCCATAATTACCCAATTTTGAATTAAAATGAATAAAAATTTAAAATACATTGTCTTAAAAATAGGCTGACAGGAAACAATACTTCTCCCGGAAAGAAAATTGGTATAACAATAAAAGAAGAAATGTTGGAGGTCAACAACTTTACAAGAAATGTTTCTTCAAAAAAAAACAAACAGAAATTTGCCCCTCAAAAAGAATCTTTGGTTCAAGAAACACCCCCCCCCCGCACAAAAATAACCAAAAAAAACCGCAAATTAATTACTACTAAAGAAGAAAATGATAGCATTTTTAAAATCATTCCCCTAATATTAATAATGCTGCTGCTAATGAATTTAATCCGTTGGATAATATTTTAATGAAATCGATGCCCTTTTGATACTTCAAATAATAAACCCAAAAACCAAGAAGGAAAACGAGAACTAAGTTGATTAAAATAGGTTTAGATTTTTTTTAATTTTGTGGAGAGGTCCCTGGAAACTCTATCGGGGGTCCTCCGTAATAAAGTCGGATTGGAGGCTCGGGTCAAAAAAAGTCCTGGTATTGGACCAGGGTCACTATCGGTGGATTAGAGGTATACGAGGGGCATCAGGATAAAAAAGAAAAAAATCGAGTTCGGCGTTTTCACGAAACATTTTCTCGGTCGGGTTTCGTGTCAAAAATAAAAGTCGGGGCATCCTGGCATATTAGAAGAAGGTCCAGGCATATTGGAATCCTTTTGGGCATTAACAAATATTCTTAAAAAGTTTCCCAATTTTAGTTTAAGAATTCTACAAGCGATGTGGAATCTGGAAATGCACCGTGTTCTAGTCAACAATTACCACCACCTGTTAACACCATTTCCGTCTTCTGTTAACGATAGGCCTCTAAAAATAGAATTGAACTTGCAAGGCACGGAACCATGATAATAGTATGGTTCAAACTTTTTACATAAAGATGATTTAATGGGAAGAATTGTTTGGGCCTAATAAAATGTTAAGAGGAATAAGTCGAATCCTTATTTAAACGATGAAGGCAAAAATTGATCTTAATACTTTTATTATACGCCTGAATATGAGGTTTGTTTGTCCTAGTTTATTTCCTTAAAAACCTTTCGCGGGAAGAATTTTCCTTGACCATATTTTTTGAATTCTCGCCAGCAGGGAGAAGCGTCGAACTACTAATCCCCTCCTCTAAAGACCTTTTCCTTGAATAAGGGAACCATCTCGAACTCTAAAACAACATTGTGTGGAGACAAGTCACTTTTAATTTCACTAATTCAGAACCCCAAATAATTTCCTTTTAAACAAAATTTTTTAGATTAGGGCCAGATTTAGTAGAACCAGTCCTCTGATTCGTGTTCAGACATCCAAAATTGGAAACATTAATTTAAACAAGAACAAACTGAAGCAATAATAAGACCAGGTAAGAAAATCCTCCTCTTCCTCCTACCTTTCCTCCTCCACCTTTATTTGGATTCTTCATCGTCCCCCCCCCCCCCCCCCCCCCCCTTTTAATTCCTCCCACCGCCTCCTTCTTTAAATAATTCCTTCTGGAAGCTGCTATTTCACAGGTTTTTTGTTTAAAAATTTTAGACTAAAAATTAGCCTTCTTTAGGCCATACCACACTGTACCAATGACCCCACCAGGTTCTCCCGGAACTAATCAAAGTTCTTTATCTGCTACTGGGAATAACCACCAACAACAAAAGAATCATCACAAGAAATCTTTCCTTGTACTTCTGATACTTTAATGACAATGAAGAATAAATGGTTTCACAGAAACAGCCTAAATTGGAGGGCGATACCTTTTTTCAGGACGGATGGGGCATTTGTTGGTCCATCCCACTGTAAGGTAGGAAGTGAGATTTGACGGGTGTTGGTTGAAAGCAGCATCCCGGTAATTCAACAATAGTGGGTATAGCCCCTTTGTTAGTCGGTAGAGCACTCCTAGAGCAGCGGCTAACCGACTGACAGGTCAGAGGTCGATGCCTGCCCGGGGGTTTTTCTTACCCCATCCACTCCAAATTTTTTTGATGATTTGATTTGGACCTTCGTCCTTTTTTCTAGTACTTTTCAAGTTTTATAAAGTTTCACTTTCCCCATTTTTAAAGAAATCTGACATCAAACAATGCAAGAATTGGTTCAAACAAATGAAGAATTATTTAAAAAATTTGGCGCAATGCTTGGGATTACCACAACATCAATTTTAACATTTTTCGGTGTTGATTCGAAAGAAATATGGTGATTTACAATTTGTGAATTATTGGCAATTTTAGAGAATCCTCTAATAACTAAACATTTATGAAGAAAAGGAGAAAAAGAAACTTGAAACTGGTGGAAAAAGGTTTGATTATTTTTTTTTTAATTTTTTCCCTAATAGAAACCCATCTCTAGTAGGGAAGTCTTTCCCTAATGGAGTCCATGACCTAATAGACGCCTACACAATGGGACTCCATTGAAATAGTAGACTAGTAACTTTTATTAGAAACACTTTGTCGATATATTTAGCTAATCTTTTTTATTAAAGCCCAGCAGCATTCTGGAAGTCATTTGGAACAATCACAGTCTCAAACAAACCATTTTTACAAGAACAACAAAACTTATTAAACGTTTCAAACGAATTAGAAGCAGCAATGGAACTTACAGCAGTACATCCTCTTCATCTTCTGGTATATTTCTAACCCCACCAGCCCAGCTCCACCTCCAATGTTGTGTAGCACTACTAATTCATTCATTTCCTTCAACAAGTAGAGAAGGCTGTGGTGGGAGATGAAGTGAAACAAAAGTCCAATTTTAATTTCGGGTATTTTTTTTTTAATTTTTGAGGAATTCTGAAAATTTTATAAATTTAAGGACACGTCAAGATTAGTCCACAACAGCAGCAAGCAAAATAAAATCACCACCAAACTTTATTTCCGACAAAGTCATCATCAACTTGTTTTTTAACCTAGGGCCAACCACCGCCTATACCTAAACACAATAATAAGAGGTTAGTAAAAAAAATAGGCTATAGTTAGTTTGGGAGGTCCAATAGAAGCAAGGAGTATGTAATGAATAGCCTACTACCTAAACACTAATACCTAAAAAACTAATACCTAAACTAATACCAAAAAAATTTTTTTAGCTCCTCTGCTGCACCAGCACAGCAACATCAACTACCACCACCTATAAAAAAACACAACAGCAATTCTTTATCCTCCTCCTCAATAGAAAAATATAAGCAGGAAGTCAAGGATAGCTCAGGTTTTTACTTAAAGTTTGAGAATCCAAAAAAAATTTTTTTTAATAGAATCATCGATATTCCACAACAAAAAAAAGGCGACTCTCTTTTTTCACAAGTTCCACTGTTTTTCTACACCACACCGCCTCCTTATACCCACCACAACAACCAATGGTAAACATCATTACAGCTCCACCTCTCGACTTCCACAACTACGCAACGCCAAAGACTAACCCCACCTCCATCACAACTACAAACAAACAATTTTACATCCTCCTCCACGTCCTCATGAACTTTCTAAAGATGCTGAAAAAGTACAAATTAACTCCAGGTTTTAAATATTTTTTTTGCCTTTTCTAATTCCAATCCCTTTAAGATTCAAATAATTATTCCTTCTACATACCTAATCCAATCATAATCACAACCACAACAGTAATATATCATAAACACAAAAGTGACTCCCTCTTCTCTCAATGTCAAGCTTGTTTTTCATAGGCACCCCTCTATACTACATCATCTACAACAACACCACCTCCCAGCTTCCATTGAACCTACAAACAACAAATTCATCATCTTCTAATTATCTTCAGAGATGCACCAGAACAATGAAAGTAAAAAAGTCGACATGTTAAGTCAGGTTATTTTTTTTCACATTTTTGAAAGGTTATAACCAAAAAAATTTATTTTAGGAAAACGATTACTCGCCAACAGCAAAGATTACCGCCACACCACCACCTTTCCCACACAAAGTTCCTCTTCTTTCCACACACCACCCACCATCACTTGTACCACATACACACAACGCCTCGTGTTTGCTTCTCTCAAAAGTACACCACCTACCAAACACTCAAACACCAACAACCTCCACAACAACAACAGAAATATGTTGCTCCAACACCACTGCCAAGTCAAAATGATATTCTCAAACAACTGTGGTACAAGCAATATGTTGAAAAACTAAAGAGGTTTTAAGTGTTGTAGTAACACGAAGGATTGATGAGCGGCAACAACAACAACAGGGATAACAAAAGTAAACCCTATGGCAATTTTTCAAAAAATATATAGTAATTTACTACTTTCTTATTTAATATATTGAAGGGCCTTTTCCTAGCTTTCTAAATTTGATTGTTTTATATTTTTACGAGTATTTTCATATGCGTCATGAGCAAGGAAATTTAAATTTTCTGGGAGGATGTTTTAAAATTTTTTTTATTTTGAGACCTTGCCCAATGAAACTTTCTTTAAAACAAAATGTTAATATTAATCGCTACTTTTTAAATTTTGGAGTGGAAAAGCTTCTATTTACTTCTTATTTTCAAGTTTAATGTTTTGTTTTTCACATTGCAGCCCTTACTATTAATCTATTAAGTTAAAAAAATAGTGATGTGCTATTTTTTATATTTAGCCGTTTTAACATAAATTCTTGTCACTAATCTATCTATGTTAAAAATATTTTTATAGGTATCTGGGATACCACAAGTCCGGTTTCCAAAATTTTCTTCGGAGCGGGTATTGGTCGATAAAATCCGGGTCACCAATGGGATGAGGAGAAAGTCGTCGAGTGTGAAAATATGATCGAGTTCCGAGTCAAAAAATTAGCCCGGATAAACTGTGATCCTGGATCTGATTTCATATTTAAAAAAAATTTTTTATAAACAACAGACATTTACCAACAATTAAAAATTTTTTAAAACAGTCACACATGGTCTTTTTGGGACAATAATTTCAAAAATAACTCACAATAACGACTATATAAATTTAATGAAGTAACAAAATTTTTACGGGACATGTCCAATAAAAACGTGGATATAACAACAAAACATCTCTTATATGGTGTTGATTAGCTAACCAAACAAAACAAAACGTTCCATCCAAGTACCATAACCCCATGTGGGATCTCCATATTTCTTGGTATAAATACACAATAATTAATGTTTAGAGTCACTATTAGTCCTTTAAAAGCTTCTAAAAGTTCTTCATCTTTCCAAATCCTCAGTGAACCGCCAACCAACTGCACCAACTCCAGCATTCTAAATCTACAGATTCTGCCAAAGTCCTTTCTTTTTTTCTCGTCACCTCACAACCGTGAAATGTAGAAAGCTTTGATCCAGCTGGGGAAAACGATCCAGGCAATATGGCTTTAAAAATTATTTTTTTGACTTAAAAAAATTAAAAGAAAACATGCCAATTTATCAGTCAGTTGTCGGTTCAGGACCCTCTGGAAATGTACTCTCCAAACGCAAACGGCTTCCCTTTCTTCGTTTTTTACATATTTTGCGCAACCATTCAATTGCATCAGCATAAGCATTCCCGAAGAAGAAAAGTATCGTTGAATGAAGGAAATTTTTCCTAAAAAATTTTTTAAAGTGTTTAAAGGTATTTGGGTATCATGTAAAGATGGGATATTTGTGTTTCGACATTTTTAGGTTTGCAGAAGGCAATCAAGTTTTCCGAGTCCGAATATCGTTCACCATTTATTTATTCTGAATAAGAATAAATTCGACCAATCGAACTCTGGTTCCCCAGAGACTCAAATTGTGGCAAACTAAAAATAACGAACGGAGGGCATTTCTTTTTTTCAACGAAACCATATACTACTTAAATGAATAACTTTAAAAACCTTTGACGTTACCAGAGTTGCATATTCAAATTCAGAAATTTCAGGATCGCTAAAAACCTCTTTTCACAAACATCAGAAACAAGATCCTCTATTTTATTCAGTAATTCTACAAAAATAAAAAGTTTAAGAATTTTTCTAAAAAAGTTCAATAAAAACGTCAAACAAGTAAATAAACGGGCATTCTGCCTCAACATGCGAGTATTCAGCCATAAATGCGCCTCGTCGAGATTTTTCCGCTCTAAGATGCGTATACAATAACAATCACCCAAGAAGAATGCATGTTTCCAGATAAAGCTGCGATGATGAGTTAATAAGGCCGGTTCACCAAAAAAGTCCCAAAGACAAAATCGTGGGAGCCTAATTCAACCTTAAATTTGGCACTGAACTCAAAAAAATAATCTTTAATAAACATGCGTTTCAAACAATGAGTTGGAGGGCATACTCAAACATATTACAGAGAATGAAAATGTTCTCGTATTGCACGCGTACAGCCGCTCGGATTCGAAGAATTGCTGAACAATTTCTCTCTAATGTGATAAATGGCGATTTATCCAGTTTAACATCAGGATTTGCCTCAACGTTTTAAGACATTGTCAATCCCACCGGGCGGCGCTCCAGGTATTTAAAGTCCAAAAATCGGCGACGAGTTCACACCAACCCAGGGGCCGTTCTTCCTTCGGGGAGTTGTTTATCATAATTTTGAAGGACATAATAAAGAGAAAAGAAACAAACCGTTCGTATATACAAATAGAGCTTCCGTCGTCATTGTTAAAGCTTCATAAGTTGGCAAAAGTAATCATCAAAAACACATTGCAAAAAGCCAGTTCTCGTCTCGAAGAACAACGAATATCAAGTCTTTCCTATAAAAACTGGAATGATGTTTAGATACCCCTTTAACATACACAAAACTGGTGGGCCATTGTATCGCTGTTCACCTATAGGTTTCCCCCCTTCGTCCATGGAGCGATACCGAGGTCTATTTATGGTTTTATGAATGTAAGGGATATGTCCCTGGAATGGGGCTTCCGTCTCCCACAAAAGATCCATTGTAAATAATGAGGCCCCAGAGGAAGATTCGAACACGGATCCTCAAAATATCAAAATTAAGGGGAACCCAAAATCTTTTAAAACAAACTTTGTGTCGACAGCGATGTTCACAAAACCAAAAATTTGAACTCTTTGTCCACAAATTGTAGCCAAATCAGATCTTCACTTACTTGGAGCAGGAAGTGGGGACGAATCGAGTGTGATTTACGTATTTTCTTCGCATCTTCAAACGTTCTGTCAATCCACCATTTGTGAAGCTCCTTTCCACCGCAGCTCACTTTTCTCACCGCTTCTTCGTTCTTCATCATATCACGACGTGTAGCTTTTTTCAACGCAGATTTTGACAGGTTTATCCCATGTTTGGCCTCGCTTTCCTTTTATTACAGAAACAAGAAAAAACACTCTGACGGGTCCCAGCCAATGGCATTGCTCGAAACAAACTTTCAAGGGTTTTAAGCTCGCTTCCAATCTACACATGTCGTCGTCGCCGTTGGTGTTGCAAATATGAAATTTTGTTCCCATAATTAGGTTAAAATCCAATTTTTGAATAATTAGTTCAAGGTGAAAAAGCATTGTTTATTAAAAAATGTGTCAAATTAAATTTTACAAAATTAAAAAAATATATTTGATATATTTTTTATGAAAATACAAATTCAAAACAAAAACAATATTTTTTAAGATTTATTCTTTTATTCAAAAAAAAAAATTTTTTTTCAACAACCACAAAATTTCCGGTATTACAATGAAAAAATTGGGGTATCACAAGTAGGAATCATTATTTGTCCACGTGCAAAATCGTTAAAAAGAGAACTGTACAGCTGAAACAGGGTGGATGCTTAGCGAGTTTTTTTGGCAAGTGGGCGCAACAGGCAGTCACCAGTAATTAACTGCGCCAATCAATCGTTTCTTGGTGCAAAATTGTTCGCAAACAATGAGCACATTTTACAAAATTGCCTTATGTTTTGCTTTTATAATTATCCGGTGCTGCAAATTTACATATCTTAAAAACCCCTAAACTATTTCTTCTAATAATTGCAAATTCCTAAAAAAATTGGTGCGACAGGGAGGAAAACAGTAGTTTCCAGGCCACGGGTTTTCGAAATTTCTCGGGTCGAAGTCTCCGATTTACCCTTGACACTCCATGCTTTCTATTATTTTACTAGTTCAAAAAAACAAAAAATCACACAAAAAGATCAAACATTGCGGCATATGCAAAACGGTGTTAAAATTGGAATATTTAATAAATAGGTATTTTGGTATAAATCTCTTAAAAATTTTTCTAAATTATCACCAGAATTTCTTTCAGATTTAAATAAATTACCAACCATCGTGGCTTCGGTTTCTTCTTACAAATTTTCTACGAAATTTTCTTCCTCCTCATCGTCATCCCATCCCAAATAGTTTTCTCTTCAATTCGTGGAGGTTAATGGAGACAATGGACGATCAAAACTTGAAATTGTCTGGAAATTGTTGAGTGATGTGGTAAGCTCCGAGATGATTTGAAGGACCAGCCAATGTTGTTGTTGTTTTGTAACGCGGGTTCAAATTGAAGTTGAAGTATTGTGATATTGGAAAAAAATTTGATTAGAAAAAATTTCTGTATATCGACATTATCACGTCACGCAACTAGGGAAGATGTAAATGTACGTGTCTGACATTTTTTGCCTGACCTTTATAACCTTCGAATTTTTGAACCTTTATAAACGAAAAAAGGAGGAAAAAGGCAAAAAGTAAAGATTAGGACAAACATTGCGAGATATGGAGGTTAAGGTGAATTCGACCCAAATTCCTTAACTTAGACCCTCCTCCTCTTCCTATAAATCTTAAAAAAAACACCTCTCACATTTTCTGGACTTTCGATTTGATTCAAAAATGTTGCGCTGCTTGACGTCCTATTATAAAGGTGAAACACCTGATTCAGTTCTTCAAGTTTTTTGTCCGCCCAATTATTTTCTTCGTTTAAATGTATTCTTTCTTCAAAAACTTGTTTTCTTAATCTAAAATTCATTTGTTCCTTTCAACCTTTTATTTTGTACTTCTAACTTTTTGAAATGAATGTAAAGCGTTCCCAAGCCGCGTAAATGTAGTCAAGGCGATCGAGACAATAATTTTTTAAATTGGTAAGTTGTTACAATTCTCCATATTTGTAAGGAATCTTTAAAAAAATGATAAAAAAGGATAAGGAAATGATAAATTGTAAGGAATAATCAAGATAAATGAAAAAAAATGTCACGGATTACCGAGTTTAAAAGTTCCGACTTTTGCACATAATGGCCTAAAATACGTTGAGGACAATTGGTCCAAATGACATTTTTGTCAAACACATTTGCCAAACGACCTTCTGTCCAAACAACATTTGATCAAACGAATTTTTGCCAAACTAGAGAAAAATCTGCCAGGTTGGTGTCTGTTCGAAATAATAAATGCTGTACAATAAACAAGTTGTAGTGTAGTTGCGTTGTACAATAAATTGGAGTGTACAAAAATATTGAAGAACAAGAGGGAACTAATTGTTCTTGCAAAAAAATTTTTTTAGGCTAAAGAATAATGAGAAGGGGCGGGGGAAAGCACATTACACAACAATTCTCCTTCTCAAACAACACACTTTCCTATGCTTCACCGTTTTTAATTCTTTTCATTGAAATAAATGAATGACGCATGGAAGGGGGTGTCTTTTAGGGTTTCCTTTCCTTTTCGCATTTAAAATCTCTCAATTTGTTCGTTCTTTATATTTTCACTTTCCCAATTTCTTTAAAAAATTTTTTTTCAACTTAATTTAATTAGATTAATTTTCAGTTGAATTACGATTATTTAATCTAAAATGCAGGCTTAACAAAAGCCAGTAATTTACAACGTTGTGTTCAAGTGGAATGGGAGATGGTCTTTTGGCCTAAGGTTTAATTTTCTTATGGGTAGTCCCGGCAAAAATCATTTTTTGGCCCGGGCAAGGATTTTGGTTTATAAACTTAAGTCGACCCTCATTTTCTCTTTTTTTTTCAAGCGTTCTCCTACATCTGGCTCAGAGATATGCACGGTAGACGTCCAAGCCTCATTATTTGGATTTAATACCCGCCAGAAGAAAATAAAATGTTCAAAAGAAGATTAGAAGTTTCAATGGCCGCCGTTGTTGCTCAAAGTACGAAAAAATATTTTTTTTAATTTTCTCCTTATTTTCCCCAATTTCCCCTTCTTTTAGGCAGTTTCCCTCCTATTCATCACCTTTTTAACTTGAATACATTCCATTTTTAAGATATACATCTTCATTCCTCGTCCAAAATGCTTTTAATCAAATGATCGTCTAAATAAAATTATCATTTTGTACTCTTAGACACTTCAAACAAATGTATCCTCGTCCTCAAGCAGGCAGAAAAAGCAAAAGTCACTCAATTTTGATCCTGCTAAAATGGATTCGTTAGATGAGCGCATGGCATGGGAACGTGTATTGGAAGATTATGCACAAGAACGGTTTGGAATTTTTCTAACTGGGGATGACCCCCTAAGGGAAGGTCTTCCCAATTAGAAACCTTCCTTCAATTTAAGGCCATTTTCTCCAATAGAATCCCCCCTCTGGATTTAAGACAATTACCTTTGGAAGGTAATTAAACAATAGACGCCCAGGCTTCAATTAGAGGAAGTCTGGTATTCTGCGTTTGGAAGTTTCTTGTGACATTTTGCGATTTAAAATTTTGCTGATTTTTCTAAAATTTTAGGGAACTGTTTGGCCCCATCTTCACAAGTCCCCCTCAATTGTAACAATTGAAACGAGGAAGGGTCCAGCAAAAATTTCAATTGTAAAACTTGTGAAACTTGGCACACTACGAGGAGCACTACACAGCAGAATTGATTTTTGGCCAATTCAATTTTGGATACAACGGTAGGAGGAGATATCGTTCGAGGAATCCAATTTGTTGCTGTCGTTTTCTGAGATGGGAGAATATTCATATCGGTTTATCTTTTTTTCATTTGGTCTAGTCAAACTTTCTTGTTAAAATGACAAAATTTTCTTTCAAAAATAAAATCCCTCAGTGGGACGAACCCACCGACCCTTTGGGGTAGCAAAAAAACTAGCAACTTTCCAACTACACAAAGTGGTTGTTTGGTGAGTTAAAAAATTAGGCATTTTATGACCTTTCCAATGCCTATAACAAAAGTTGGGATCAAAACTGACATTTTCGAATTTTTTATTCCAGGGTGTTTTTCAACAATGCAGCTCTTCAGTACAATAACAGTGAAATCATTTGGCAGGATATACGAATCACTTCAAAAAATTTGCCGGGAGTGCTGAAAATACTCAAAATATAACTTTAATGCCTGGCCAACGTCTTTTATTTAACAATTAAAGAAGGAATGTTGGGAGCACCTGCACAGCGCGGACGTCTTAATGCTCAACGTTTTTCATGATTCTCATTAGTATATTTTTGCTATTTTTGTTTTATATTTCTCCTACAAAATTTTAAAAAATATTTTTGATGTTTTAACAATTTTGAATAGAAAAATTTTTAATTTCTTAAAATAAAAAGATTTTCCTGGGTGGATTCGAACCCTCGACCTGTGAGTTAGTCCAAAACCTAACAACTACCAACTACACCAAAGGGGTTGAAAGTTATTGGGGGAGTTAAAAAAATCAGTGTTTGCTCAGTCAGCATTTTGTGAAATGAAGCTTTCAGTAAAGTTATTTTTAGTTAGCAAATATTTTTAAGTTTTTTTAATTTTGCGCAGAAATTAAAAGCAGACATAGGTGAAGTACAAAAATGAATATAAATTAAAATCACGTGAAATACACATATTTTTTAAATAAAAAGAAAATGGTGGTTCTATCA
>JARQAB010000270.1:0-39292 GCA_036172955.1 Meloidogyne arenaria
CGTTAATTCCTGGTGTACAGTCTATTTGGAAGTGAATTGAGAAAAAATTACCTCCGCTTTTTTTGATACAGTGTTTAACGCTCTCTCGAAATGTATATGAACATCTATCTCAATTAAATTCGTGAATATAAATTATACAAATTATTTCATTAAATTAAATGTCCGACTTACGTTAATTCTGGTGTACAGTCTATTTTGGAATTGAATTGAGAAAAAATTACCTCCCTTTTTTGATAATGTTTTTAACACTCTTTCGAAATGTATATAGACTCTATCTCAAATTTAAATTCGTGAACTTATAAATTATACAAATATTTCATTTAATTAAAAATGTCCGACTTACGTTAATTCTTCCTGGTGTAGCAGTCTATTTGAAATTGAATTGAGAAAAAAATGTACCTCCCTTTTTTTGGGATACAGTTGTTAACGCTTTTTTCGAAATGTATATAGAACATCTATCTCAAATTTAAATTCGTGAATTTACAAATTATCCAAATATTTCATTTAATTAAAAATGTCCGCTTCGTTAATTCCTGTGTTAGCAGTCTATTTGGAATTAATTGACAAAAATTACCTCCCTTTTTTGATACAGTTTTTAACACTCTTCGAATTTATATAGAACATCTATCTCAAATTTTAATTCGTGAATTATCAACTTATACAAATATTTCATTTAATTAAAAATTCCGACTTACGTTAATTCCTGGTGTCCAGTCTATGTTGGAAATTGAATTGAGAAAATTACCTCCCTTTTTGATACAGTTTTTACACTCTTCTTTCGAATGTATATAGAAATCTATCTCAATTTTAAATTCGTGAATTACACATTATAACAAAGATTTCATATTAATATTAACCAAATGTCCGACTTACGTTAATTCCTGGTGGAGCAGTCCCATTTGTGAAACGTGGGTGTCGGTTGCAATTGAGAAAAACATTCCACCTCCCTTTTTTTGATACAGTTTTTAAACGCTTTCTTTCGAAATGCCCTGATAAACATCTATCTCAAATTTACATTCTGTGCATTATAAATTATTCAATATTTCATTTAATTAAATGTCCGGACTTACGTTAATTCCTGGTTGTACAGTCCTATTTGGAAATTGGGAATTGAGAAAAAATTACCTCCCATGTGGATTTTGTTGTACTTTTTAACGCTCTTTCGAAATGTCAATATAGAACACAATCTATCTCTAAATATTAAATTCGTGCCATTAACAATTATACAAAAATATTTCATTTGAATAAAATGTCCGACTTACGCGTATATTCCTGGTGTACAGTCTATTGGGAAATTGAATTGAGAAAAAATCTACCTCCCTTTTTGTGATACAGTTTTTAACGTTCGATTTCGCAATGTATATAGAACATCTATCATCAAATTTAAATTCGGAATTACAAATTATACAAATATTTCATTTGAATTAAAAAATGTCCGACTTAACGTTAATTCTGGTGTACAGTCTATTTGGAAATTGAATTGAGAAAAAATTACCGTCCCTCGCTGTGTTTTTGACTACAGTTTTTACGGCTTTTCGGAATGTATATAGAACATCTATCTCAAATTTAAAATTCGTGAATTACCAATTTACAAATATTCTTTAATAAAAATGTCCGACTTACGTTAATTCCTGGTGTCAGTCTATTTGGAATTGAATTGAGAAAAAATTACCTCCTTTTTTTGATACAAGTTTTTAACACGCTTTCGAAATGTATATAGAACATCTATCTCAAATTTAAATTCGGTGAATTATAAATTATACAATTTTCATTTAATTAAAAATTGTCCGACTTACCTTAATCTTGTGACAGTCTATTTGGAATTGAATTGAGAAAAAATTACCTCCCTTTTTTTGATACATTTTTTAACGCTCGTTCGAAATGATATAGAACATCTATCTCAAATTTAAATTCGTGAATTACAATTAGACAAATTTTCCATTTAATTAAAAATGGCCGACGTACTTAATTCCTGGGTACAGTCTATTTGTAAATTGAATTGGAGAAAAATTACCCCCCTTTTTTGATACGTTTTTAACGCTCTTTCGAAAGGGCATATAGAACACTACAAATATTTAAATTCGTGAATTACAAAATTATTACAAGATATTTCATTATTAAATTAACCAAAATGTTGTTTCCGCGACTTACGTTAATTTCCCTGGTGTACCAAGTCTATTTGGAAATTGATTGGAAAAATGAACCTCCCTTTTTTGATCCACTTTTTTAACCAGGTTTGTTGCGACAATCGTATAATGAAACAACAAAAAAAATCTATCCAAATTTAAAATTCAGCGGTGAATTACCCAAATTTTACAAATATTTCATCTTATAATTAAAAAATGTCCGAACTTAACGTTAATTTCCTGGTGTACAGGGGTCTAAATTTTGGAAACAACAAATTGAATTGAAGAAAAAAATTTACACTCCCTTTTTTCTTGATTTTTACAGTTTTTTAACAACGCTGTCTTTCGAAAATGTTATTAATATAGAAACAATTATTATCTTCAAATTTAAAAAAATTCGTGGGGGGAATAAAATTTATAAATTAATTACAAAATATTTTCATGTTAAATTAAAAAAAAAAAAAAAATGTCCCGGGACAGTTACCGTTAACATTTTTCCTGGTGGTACCAGTCTATTTGGGGAAATTGAATTGAGAAAAAAAAAATTACCCCTTCCCTTTTGATACAGGTTTTTTTTAGAACAAAAAAACCGGCTTCTTTCGGAACAATGGGGTATATAGAACATCTTAATCTCAAACAAACTTAAAATTCGTGAATTATAAAAATTATTACAAATATTTTCCATTTTAATTAAAAATGGGGTCCGGACTTGTACGTTTAATTCCCTGGTGTCAGTCTATTTGGAAAATTGGAAATTGAGAAAAAAAAACAACAATTTACTCCCTTTTTTTGAATTTTGTTTAACAGTTTTTAACAAAACGTTTTTTCGGGGGAAAATGTATTATAGACATCCCTATCTTCAAAAATTTAAATTCGTGGAAATTACAATTATTTAACAACATATTTCAATTTTTAATTAAAAAAGGGTCCGAACTTACGTTATTTTTCCTGGGTGGTACAGGTCGAATTTGGGAAAAATTTGGAACCTCTTGAGGAAAAAAAAAAAATGTTACTCCCTTGTTTTTTTGATTACAAGTTTTTTTACACGGCTCTTTTTCGAAAAATGGTATATAAGAACAATCTATCCTCAAATTTTTTTTTAAACATTTTCGGTGAAAAATTATAAAAAAATTATAACAAAATCTACCACCTTTCATTATTAACACACCCCCCCCCCTCTCAACCCCCCCCCCCACCCCCAACCCCACCATGGTCGGGCCGCACCCTTACCGGGTACTTTCCTGGGCCTGTACAGGGGGGGTCCTCCCCATTTGCCCCGGGGGGGAAAAACTTGGGGGAAATTGCATTGAAAAAAAAAAATTTACCTCCCCTTTTTTTGATTTACAGTTTTTAAAAGCCCGTCTTCTTTCGGGGAAAATGTTCTATCGAAACAAAATAGAACAAATCTTATCCAAATAATAAAATTTCGTTGGGGAAATTACAAAATTATTTTACAAAAAATAATAGTTCATTTAAAATTAAAAATTGGTCCCGGAACTTACGTTAAAATTCCTGGGTGTTTTCCACAGTCCTATTTTTGGGAAAATTTGAATTGAGGGGAAAAAAACAAAATTCACCTCCCTTTTTTTGATACAGTTGTTTTAAAACGCTCTTTTCGAAAATGTATATAGAAAAACAAAATCACAGACCCTCAAAAAATTTTAAAATTTCGGGTGACATTACCCCTAAATATATACAAATATTTTCATTAATTTCTACAAAAATGTCCGGGGGACTTACGTTATTCTTGGGTTGTATCAGTCTATTGTGGGAAATAAATTGGGGATCTTGAGGAAAAAAAATTACCTCCCTTTTTGTTGATAACAGTTTTTTAACCTTTTTTTTTCGAAAATGTATTTATAGGGGAAAAACAAATTCTAATTCTTCCAAAACTTTTCAAAAAAACTCTCGTATTTTACAAAATTATAAACAAACTTATTTCATTTTAATTAAAAAAAAAAAGGTTGTCGGGGGGGACTTACGTTAAAAATTCCTGGTGTACAGTTCTATTTGGGGAAATTGAATTGGAGAAAAAAATAAAAAATTTTTACCCTCCCTTTTTGTTTGATACAGTTTTTTTAAAAAAACCGCTCTTTCTCGAAATGTTATATCAGAACAATTTCTGCTATCCTCCAAATTTAATTCGTGAAGTTTATCCAAAAAATTATACACAAATATATTGTATTTTAATTAAACAAATGTCCGGAACTTACGTTTAAATTTCCTGGTGTACCCATGTCTATTTGGAAAAATTTGGAATTGAGAAAAAAAAAAAAAAAATTACCGTCCTTTTTTTGTGACAGTTTTTAACGCTATTTCGAAAAATGGTATATAGGAAAATCTATCTCAAAATTTAAATTCGGATTAGAAATTAACAAATATTTCTTTAATTAAAAATGTCCGGAACTTACGTTAATTCCCTGGTTGTTGTAACAGTCTAGTTTGGGACCAAAATTTGGAATTGAGAAAAAAAAAAATTTTTAACCTCACCTTTTTTTTTTTGATACAGGTCTTTTTTAAAACGTTCTTTGTCGAAAAATGTATATGAAAAAAAAAAAAAAACATCTATCCTCAAAATTTAAAATTTCGGAAAAATTACAAAAAAAAAATTTATACAAATATTTCCAATTTAATTAACAAAAAATGTCCGAAACGTGTAACGTTTCAATTTTTCCTGGTGTACAGTCTATTTGGGAAAATTTGGGAATTGAGGAAAAAAAAAAAAACAAATTTACCTCCCTTTTTTTTGATTTTTACAGGTTTTTTTTTTTTTTAAAAAAACGGACTCTTTCGAAATGTAATATTCAGACAAACAAATTTCTTTATCTCAAAAACAAATTTTAAAAATTCGTTGAATTTTTAAAAAAATTATACAAAAAATATTCTTTAAATTTAATTTAAAAAAAAAAATTTTTCCCGACTTAACCGTTAATTCCTGGGGTTTTTGTACAGGTCTAAGTTGGAAAAATTTTGAATTGAGACAAACAAAAATTTTAAACCTTCCCTTTTTTTGATACAGTTTTTAAAAAAAACGCTCTTTTTCGAAATGTATTATAGAAAAAAACCATCTTATCTCAAAAAAAATGTTAAATTCGTGAATTACATAATTATACAAATATTTCATTTAATTAAAAAAAAATGTCCGACTTACTGTTAATTTTCGCTTGGGGTTGTTTCACAGGGTCTATTTGGAATTGAATTGGGGGAAAAGAAAAATTACCTCCCTTTTTTTGATACAGTTTTTTAAAAACAAAACAAAAAAAAAAAAAACGCTCTTTCGAATGTATATAGAACATCTATCTAAAATTAAATTCGTGAATTAAAAATTATAAAAATATTTCATTTAATTATAAATGTCCGAACTTTACGTTAATTCCTGGTGTACAGTCTATTTGGAAATTGAAAAAAAATTGAGAAAAAATTACCTCCTTTTTTTGATACAGTTTTTTAAAAAAAACGCTCTTTCGAAATGTATATAGAACATCTATCTCAAATTTAAATTCGTGAATTATAAATTATACAAATATTTCATTTAATTAAAAATGTCCGACTTACGTTAATTCCTGGTGTACAGTCTATTTGGAAATTGAATTGAGAAAAAATTACCTCCCTTTTTTTTGATACAGTTTTTAACGCTCATTCGAAATGTATATAGAACAACTATCTAATATTTAAATTCGTGAATTATAAATTATACAAATATTTCATTTAATTAAAAATGTCCGACTTACGTTAATTCCTGGTGTACAGTCTATTTGGAAATTGAATTGAGAAAAAATTACCTCCCTTTTTTTGATACAGTTTTTAACGCTCTTTCGAAATGTATATAGAACAACTATCTAATATTTAAATTCGTGAATTACAAATTATACAAATATTTCATTTAATTAAAAATGTCCGACTTACGTTAATTCCTGGTGTACAGTCTATTTGGAAATTGAATTGAGAAAGAAATTACCTCCCTTTTTTTGATACAGTTTTTAACGCTCTCTCGAAATGTATATAGAACATCTATCTCAAATTTAAATTCGTGAATTATAAATTATACTACTTTTTCTTTTAATTAAAAATGTCCGACTTACGTTAATTCCTGGTGTACAGTCTATTTGGAAATTGAATTGAGAAAAAATTACCTCCCTTTTTTTGATACAGTTTTTAACGCTTTTTCGAAATGTATATAGAACAAAAACTATCTAATATTTAAATTCGTGAATTACAAATTATACAAATATTTCATTTAATTTCAAAAAAATGTCCGACTTACGTTAATTCCTGGTGTACAGTCTATTTGGAAATTGAATTGAGAAAAAATTACCCTCCCTTTTTTTGATACAGTTTTTTAAACGCTATGTCGAAATGTATATAGAACATCTATCTCAAATTTAAATTCGTGAATTATAAATTATACAAATATTTCATTTAATTAAAAATGTCCGACTTACGTTAAATCCGCCTTTACAGTCTTATTGGAAATTGCATTGAGTAATTTTTACCTCCCTTTTTTTGATACAGTTTTTTAACGCTCTTTCGAAATGTATATAGAACAACTATCTAATATTTAAATTCGTGAATTACAAATTATACAAATATTTCATTTAATTAAAAATGTCCGACTTACGTTAATTCCTGGTGTACAGTCTATTTGGAAATTGAATTGAGAAAAAATTACCTCCCTTTTTTGATACAGTTTTTAACGCTTTTTCGAAATGTATATAGAACATCTATCTCAAATTTAAATTCGTGAATTATAAATTATACAAATATTTCATTTAATTAAAAATGTCCGACTTACGTTAATTCCTGGTGTACAGTCTATTTGGAAATTGAATTGAGAAAAAATTACCTCCCTTTTTTTGATACAGTTTTTAACGCTCTTTCGAAATGTATATAGAACAACTATCTAATATTTAAATTCGTGAATTACAAATTATACAAATATTTCATTTAATTAAAAATGTCCGACTTACGTTAATTCCTGGTGTACAGTCTATTTGGAAATTGAATTGAGAAAAAATTACCTCCCTTTTTTTGATACAGTTTTTAACGCTCTTTCGAAATGTATATAGAACAACTATCTAATATTTAAATTCGTGAATTACAAATTATACAAATATTTCATTTAATTAAAAATGTCCGACTTACGTTAATTCCTGGTGTACAGTCTATTTGGAAATTGAATTGAGAAAAAATTACCTCCCTTTTTTTGATACAGTTTTTAACGCTTTTTCGAAATGTATATAGAACATCTATCTCAAATTTAAATTCGTGAATTATAAATTATACAAATATTTCATTTAATTAAAAATGTCCGACTTACGTTAATTCCTGGTGTACAGTCTATTTGGAAATTGAATTGAGAAAAAATTACCTCCCTTTTTTTGATACAGTTTTAACGCTCTTTCGAAATGTATATAGAACATCTATCTCATTTTAAATTCGTGAATTATAAATTATACAAATATTTCATTTAATTAAAAATGTCCGACTTACGTTAATTCCTGGTGTACAGTCTATTTGGAAATTGAATTGAGAAAAAATTACCTCCCTTTTTTTGATACAGTTTTTAACGCTCTTTCGAAATGTATATAGAACAACTATCTAATATTTAAATTCGTGAATTACAAATTATACAAATATTTCATTTAATTAAAATGTCCGACTTACGTTAATTCCTGGTGTACAGTCTATTTGGAAATTGAATTGAGAAAAAATTACCTCCCTTTTTTTGATACAGTTTTTAACGCTTTTTCGAAATGTATATAGAACATCTATCTCAAATTTAAATTCGTGAATTATAAATTATACAAATATTTCATTTAATTAAAAATGTCCGACTTACGTTAATTCCTGGTGTACAGTCTATTTGGAAATTGAATTGAGAAAAAATTACCTCCCTTTTTTGATACAGTTTTTAACGCTTTTTCGAAATGTATATAGAACAACTATCTAATATTTAAATTCGTGAATTACAAATTATACAAATATTTCATTTAATTAAAAATGTCCGACTTACGTTAATTCCTGGTGTACAGTCTATTTGGAAATTGAATTGAGAAAAAATTACCTCCCTTTTTTTGATACAGTTTTTAACGCTTTTTCGAAATGTATATAGAACATCTATCTCAAATTTAAATTCGTGAATTATAAATTATACAAATATTTCATTTAATTAAAAATGTCCGACTTACGTTAATTCCTGGTGTACAGTCTATTTGGAAATTGAATTGAGAAAAAATTACCTCCCTTTTTTTGATACAGTTTTTAACGCTCTTTCGAAATGTATATAGAACAACTATCTAATATTTAAATTCGTGAATTACAAATTATACAAATATTTCATTTAATTAAAAATGTCCGACTTACGTTAATTCCTGGTGTACAGTCTATTTGGAAATTGAATTGAGAAAAAATTACCTCCCTTTTTTTGATACAGTTTTTAACGCTTTTTCGAAATGTATATAGAACATCTATCTCAAATTTAAATTCGTGAATTATAAATTATACAAATATTCATTTAATTAAAAATGTCCGACTTACGTTAATTCCTGGTGTACAGTCTATTTGGAAATGAATTGAGAAAAAATTACCTACATTTTATTGAAAAAGTTTTTAACGCTTATTCGAAATGTATATAGAAAATCTATCTCAAATTTAAATTCGCGAATTATAAATTATACAAATATTTCATTTAATTAAAATGTCCGACTTACGTTAATTCCTGGTGTACAGTCTATTTGGAAATTGAATTGAGAAAAAATTACCTCCCTTTTTTTGATACAGTTTTTAACGCTCTTTCGAAATGTATATAGAACAACTATCTAATATTTAAATTCGTGAATTACAAATTATACAAATATTTCATTTAATTAAAATGTCCGACTTACGTTAATTCCTGGTGTACAGTCTATTTGGAAATTGAATTGAGAAAAAATTACCTCCCTTTTTTGATACAGTTTTTAAAACGCTTTTCGAAATGTATATAGAACATCTATCTCAAATTTAAATTCGTGAATTATAAATTATACAAATATTTCATTTAATTAAAAATGTCCGACTTACGTTAATTCCTGGTGTACAGTCTATTTGGAAATTGAATTGAGAAAAAATTACCTCCCTTTTTTTGATACAGTTTTTAACGCTTTTTCGAAATGTATATAGAACATCTATCTCAAATTTAAATTCGTGAATTATGAATTACAAATATTTTCATTTATTAAAATGTCCGACTTACGTTAATTCCTGGTGTACAGTCTATTTGGAAATTGAATTGAGAAAAAATTACCTCCCTTTTTTTGATACAGTTTTAACGCTTTTTCGAAATGTATATAGAACATCTATCTCAAATTTAAATTCGTGAATTATAAATTATACAAATATTTCATTTAATTAAAAATGTCCGACTTACGTTAATTCCTGGTGTACAGTCTATTTGGAAATTGAATTGAGAAAAAATTACCTCCCTTTTTTGATACAGTTTTAACGCTCTTTCGAAATGTATATAGAACAACTATCTAATATTTAAATTCGTGAATTACAAATTATACAAATATTTCATTTAATTAAAAATGTCCGACTTACGTTAATTCCTGGTGTACAGTCTATTTGGAAATTGAATTGAGAAAAAATTACCTCCCTTTTTTTGATACAGTTTTTAACGCTTTTTCGAAATGTATATAGAACATCTATCTCAAATTTAAATTCGTGAATTATAAATTATACAAATATTTCATTTAATTAAAAATGTCCGACTTACGTTAATTCCTGGTGTACAGTCTATTTGGAAATTGAATTGAGAAAAAATTACCTCCCTTTTTTTGATACAGTTTTTAACGCTCTTTCGAAATGTATATAGAACAACTATCTAATATTTAAATTCGTGAATTACAAATTATACAAATATTTCATTTAATTAAAAATGTCCGACTTACGTTAATTCCTGGTGTACAGTCTATTTGGAAATTGAATTGAGAAAAAATTACCTCCCTTTTTTTGATACAGTTTTTAACGCTTTTCGAAATGTATATAGAACATCTATCTCAAATTTAAATTCGTGAATTATAAATTATACAAATATTTCATTTAATTAAAAATGTCCGACTTACGTTAATTCCTGGTGTACAGTCTATTTGGAAATTGAATTGAGAAAAAATTACCTCCCTTTTTTGATACAGTTTTTAACGCTCTTTCGAAATGTATATAGAACAACTATCTAATATTTAAATTCGTGAATTACAAATTATACAAATATTTCATTTAATTAAAAATGTCCGACTTACGTTAATTCCTGGTGTACAGTCTATTTGGAAATTGAATTGAGAAAAAATTACCTCCCTTTTTTTGATACAGTTTTTAACGCTTTTTCGAAATGTATATAGAACATCTATCTCAAATTTAAATTCGTGAATTATAAATTATACAAATATTTCATTTAATTAAAAATGTCCGACTTACGTTAATTCCTGGTGTACAGTCTATTTGGAAATTGAATTGAGAAAAAATTACCTCCCTTTTTTTGATACAGTTTTTAACGCTCTTTCGAAATGTATATAGAACAACTATCTAATATTTAAATTCGTGAATTACAAATTATACAAATATTTCATTTAATTAAAAATGTCCGACTTACGTTAATTCCTGGTGTACAGTCTATTTGGAAATTGAATTGAGAAAAAATTACCTCCCTTTTTTTGATACAGTTTTTAACGCTTTTTCGAAATGTATATAGAACATCTATCTCAAATTTAAATTCGTGAATTATAAATTATACAAATATTTCATTTAATTAAAAATGTCCGACTTACGTTAATTCCTGGTGTACAGTCTATTTGGAAATTGAATTGAGAAAAAATTACCTCCCTTTTTTTGATACAGTTTTTAACGCTCTTTCGAAATGTATATAGAACAACTATCTAATATTTAAATTCGTGAATTACAAATTATACAAATATTTCATTTAATTAAAAATGTCCGACTTACGTTAATTCCTGGTGTACAGTCTATTTGGAAATTGAATTGAGAAAAAATTACCTCCCTTTTTTTGATACAGTTTTTAACGCTTTTTCGAAATGTATATAGAACATCTATCTCAAATTTAAATTCGTGAATTATAAATTATACAAATATTTCATTTAATTAAAAATGTCCGACTTACGTTAATTCCTGGTGTACAGTCTATTTGGAAATTGAATTGAGAAAAAATTACCTCCCTTTTTTGATACAGTTTTTAACGCTTTTTCGAAATGTATATAGAACATCTATCTCAAATTTAAATTCGTGAATTATAAATTATACAAATATTTCATTTAATTAAAAATGTCCGACTTACGTTAATTCCTGGTGTACAGTCTATTTGTAAAATGAATTCATAAAAAATTACCTCCCTTTTTTTGATACAGTTTATAACGCTTTTTCGAAATGTATATAGAACATCTATCTCAAATTTAAATTCGTGAATTATAAATTATACAAATATTTCATTTAATTAAAAATGTCCGACTTACGTTAATTCCTGGTGTACAGTCTATTTGGAAATTGAATTGAGAAAAAATTACCTCCCTTTTTTTGATACAGTTTTTAACGCTTTTTCGAAATGTATATAGAACATCTATCTCAAATTTAAATTCGTGAATTATAAATTATACAAATATTTCATTTAATTAAAAATGTCCGACTTACGTTAATTCCTGGTGTACAGTCTATTTGGAAATTGAATTGAGAAAAAATTACCTCCCTTTTTTTGATACAGTTTTTAACGCTCTTTCGAAATGTATATAGAACATCTATCTCAAATTTAAATTCGTGAATTATAAATTATACAAATATTTCATTTAATTAAAAATGTCCGACTTACGTTAATTCCTGGTGTACAGTCTATTTGGAAATTGAATTGAGAAAAAATTACCTCCCTTTTTTTGATACAGTTTTTAACGCTCTTTCGAAATGTATATAGAACAACTATCTAATATTTAAATTCGTGAATTACAAATTATACAAATATTTCATTTAATTAAAAATGTCCGACTTACGTTAATTCCTGGTGTACAGTCTATTGGAAATTGAATTGAGAAAAAATTACCTCCCTTTTTTTGATACAGTTTTAACGCTTTTTCGAAATGTATATAGAACATCTATCTCAAATTTAAATTCGTGAATTATAAATTATACAAATATTTCATTTAATTAAAAATGTCCGACTTACGTTAATTCCTGGTGTACAGTCTATTTGGAAATTGAATTGAGAAAAAATTACCTCCCTTTTTTTGATACAGTTTTTAACGCTCTTTCGAAATGTATATAGAACAACTATCTAATATTTAAATTCGTGAATTACAAATTATACAAATATTTCATTTAATTAAAAATGTCCGACTTACGTTAATTCCTGGTGTACAGTCTATTTGGAAATTGAATTGAGAAAAAATTACCTCCCTTTTTTTGATACAGTTTTTAACGCTTTTTCGAAATGTATATAGAACATCTATCTCAAATTTAAATTCGTGAATTATAAATTATACAAATATTTCATTTAATTAAAAATGTCCGACTTACGTTAATTCCTGGTGTACAGTCTATTTGGAAATTGAATTGAGAAAAAATTACCTCCCTTTTTTGATACAGTTTTTAACGCTCTTTCGAAATGTATATAGAACAACTATCTAATATTTAAATTCGTGAATTACAAATTATACAAATATTTCATTTAATTAAAAATGTCCGACTTACGTTAATTCCTGGTGTACAGTCTATTTGGAAATTGAATTGAGAAAAAATTACCTCCCTTTTTTTGATACAGTTTTTAACGCTTTTTCGAAATGTATATAGAACATCTATCTCAAATTTAAATTCGTGAATTATAAATTATACAAATATTTCATTTAATTAAAAATGTCCGACTTACGTTAATTCCTGGTGTACAGTCTATTTGGAAATTGAATTGAGAAAAAATTACCTCCCTTTTTTTGATACAGTTTTTAACGCTTTTCGAAATGTATATAGAACATCTATCTCAAATTTAAATTCGTGAATTATAAATTATACAAATATTTCATTTAATTAAAAATGTCCGACTTACGTTAATTCCTGGTGTACAGTCTATTTGGAAATTGAATTGAGAAAAAATTACCTCCCTTTTTTTGATACAGTTTTTAACGCTTTTTCGAAATGTATATAGAACATCTATCTCAAATTTAAATTCGTGAATTATAAATTATACAAATATTTCATTTAATTAAAAATGTCCGACTTACGTTAATTCCTGGTGTACAGTCTATTTGGAAATTGAATTGAGAAAAAATTACCTCCCTTTTTTTGATACAGTTTTTAACGCTCTTTCGAAATGTATATAGAACAACTATCTAATATTTAAATTCGTGAATTACAAATTATACAAATATTTCATTTAATTAAAAATGTCCGACTTACGTTAATTCCTGGTGTACAGTCTATTTGGAAATTGAATTGAGAAAAAATTACCTCCCTTTTTTTGATACAGTTTTTAACGCTTTTTCGAAATGTATATAGAACATCTATCTCAATTTAAATTCGTGAATTATAAATTATACAAATATTTCATTTAATTAAAAATGTCCGACTTACGTTAATTCCTGGTGTACAGTCTATTTGGAAATTGAATTGAGAAAAAATTACCTCCCTTTTTTTGATACAGTTTTTAACGCTCTTTCGAAATGTATATAGAACAACTATCTAATATTTAAATTCGTGAATTACAAATTATACAAATATTTCATTTAATTAAAAATGTCCGACTTACGTTAATTCCTGGTGTACAGTCTATTTGGAAATTGAATTGAGAAAAAATTACCTCCCTTTTTTTGATACAGTTTTTAACGCTTTTTCGAAATGTATATAGAACATCTATCTCAAATTTAAATTCGTGAATTATAAATTATACAAATATTTCATTTAATTAAAAATGTCCGACTTACGTTAATTCCTGGTGTACAGTCTATTTGGAAATTGAATTGAGAAAAAATTACCTCCCTTTTTTTGATACAGTTTTTAACGCTCTTTCGAAATGTATATAGAACAACTATCTAATATTTAAATTCGTGAATTACAAATTATACAAATATTTCATTTAATTAAAAATGTCCGACTTACGTTAATTCCTGGTGTACAGTCTATTTGGAAATTGAATTGAGAAAAAATTACCTCCCTTTTTTTGATACAGTTTTTAACGCTTTTTCGAAATGTATATAGAACATCTATCTCAAATTTAAATTCGTGAATTATAAATTATACAAATATTTCATTTAATTAAAAATGTCCGACTTACGTTAATTCCTGGTGTACAGTCTATTTGGAAATTGAATTGAGAAAAAATTACCTCCCTTTTTTTGATACAGTTTTTAACGCTTTTTCGAAATGTATATAGAACATCTATCTCAAATTTAAATTCGTGAATTATAAATTATACAAATATTTCATTTAATTAAAAATGTCCGACTTACGTTAATTCCTGGTGTACAGTCTATTTGGAAATTGAATTGAGAAAAAATTACCTCCCTTTTTTTGATACAGTTTTTAACGCTCTTTCGAAATGTATATAGAACAACTATCTAATATTTAAATTCGTGAATTACAAATTATACAAATATTTCATTTAATTAAAAATGTCCGACTTACGTTAATTCCTGGTGTACAGTCTATTTGGAAATTGAATTGAGAAAAAATTACCTCCCTTTTTTTGATACAGTTTTTAACGCTTTTTCGAAATGTATATAGAACATCTATCTCAAATTTAAATTCGTGAATTATAAATTATACAAATATTTCATTTAATTAAAAATGTCCGACTTACGTTAATTCCTGGTGTACAGTCTATTTGGAAATTGAATTGAGAAAAAATTACCTCCCTTTTTTTGATACAGTTTTTAACGCTCTTTCGAAATGTATATAGAACAACTATCTAATATTTAAATTCGTGAATTACAAATTATACAAATATTTCATTTAATTAAAAATGTCCGACTTACGTTAATTCCTGGTGTACAGTCTATTTGGAAATTGAATTGAGAAAAAATTACCTCCCTTTTTTTGATACAGTTTTTAACGCTTTTTCGAAATGTATATAGAACATCTATCTCAAATTTAAATTCGTGAATTATAAATTATACAAATATTTCATTTAATTAAAAATGTCCGACTTACGTTAATTCCTGGTGTACAGTCTATTTGGAAATTGAATTGAGAAAAAATTACCTCCCTTTTTTTGATACAGTTTTTAACGCTCTTTCGAAATGTATATAGAACAACTATCTAATATTTAAATTCGTGAATTACAAATTATACAAATATTTCATTTAATTAAAAATGTCCGACTTACGTTAATTCCTGGTGTACAGTCTATTTGGAAATTGAATTGAGAAAAAATTACCTCCCTTTTTTTGATACAGTTTTTAACGCTTTTTCGAAATGTATATAGAACATCTATCTCAAATTTAAATTCGTGAATTATAAATTATACAAATATTTCATTTAATTAAAAATGTCCGACTTACGTTAATTCCTGGTGTACAGTCTATTTGGAAATTGAATTGAGAAAAAATTACCTCCCTTTTTTTGATACAGTTTTTAACGCTTTTTCGAAATGTATATAGAACATCTATCTCAAATTTAAATTCGTGAATTATAAATTATACAAATATTTCATTTAATTAAAAATGTCCGACTTACGTTAATTCCTGGTGTACAGTCTATTTGGAAATTGAATTGAGAAAAAATTACCTCCCTTTTTTTGATACAGTTTTTAACGCTTTTTCGAAATGTATATAGAACATCTATCTCAAATTTAAATTCGTGAATTATAAATTATACAAATATTTCATTTAATTAAAAATGTCCGACTTACGTTAATTCCTGGTGTACAGTCTATTTGGAAATTGAATTGAGAAAAAATTACCTCCCTTTTTTTGATACAGTTTTTAACGCTCTTTCGAAATGTATATAGAACAACTATCTAATATTTAAATTCGTGAATTACAAATTATACAAATATTTCATTTAATTAAAAATGTCCGACTTACGTTAATTCCTGGTGTACAGTCTATTTGGAAATTGAATTGAGAAAAAATTACCTCCCTTTTTTTGATACAGTTTTTAACGCTTTTTCGAAATGTATATAGAACATCTATCTCAAATTTAAATTCGTGAATTATAAATTATACAAATATTTCATTTAATTAAAAATGTCCGACTTACGTTAATTCCTGGTGTACAGTCTATTTGGAAATTGAATTGAGAAAAAATTACCTCCCTTTTTTTGATACAGTTTTTAACGCTCTTTCGAAATGTATATAGAACAACTATCTAATATTTAAATTCGTGAATTACAAATTATACAAATATTTCATTTAATTAAAAATGTCCGACTTACGTTAATTCCTGGTGTACAGTCTATTTGGAAATTGAATTGAGAAAAAATTACCTCCCTTTTTTTGATACAGTTTTTAACGCTTTTTCGAAATGTATATAGAACATCTATCTCAAATTTAAATTCGTGAATTATAAATTATACAAATATTTCATTTAATTAAAAATGTCCGACTTACGTTAATTCCTGGTGTACAGTCTATTTGGAAATTGAATTGAGAAAAAATTACCTCCCTTTTTTTGATACAGTTTTTAACGCTTTTTCGAAATGTATATAGAACATCTATCTCAAATTTAAATTCGTGAATTATAAATTATACAAATATTTCATTTAATTAAAAATGTCCGACTTACGTTAATTCCTGGTGTACAGTCTATTTGGAAATTGAATTGAGAAAAAATTACCTCCCTTTTTTTGATACAGTTTTTAACGCTTTTTCGAAATGTATATAGAACATCTATCTCAAATTTAAATTCGTGAATTATAAATTATACAAATATTTCATTTAATTAAAAATGTCCGACTTACGTTAATTCCTGGTGTACAGTCTATTTGGAAATTGAATTGAGAAAAAATTACCTCCCTTTTTTTGATACAGTTTTTAACGCTCTTTCGAAATGTATATAGAACAACTATCTAATATTTAAATTCGTGAATTACAAATTATACAAATATTTCATTTAATTAAAAATGTCCGACTTACGTTAATTCCTGGTGTACAGTCTATTTGGAAATTGAATTGAGAAAAAATTACCTCCCTTTTTTTGATACAGTTTTTAACGCTCTTTCGAAATGTATATAGAACAACTATCTCAAATTTAAATTCGTGAATTACAAATTATACAAATATTTCATTTAATTAAAAATGTCCGACTTACGTTAATTCCTGGTGTACAGTCTATTTGGAAATTGAATTGAGAAAAAATTACCTCCCTTTTTTTGATACAGTTTTTAACGCTTTTTCGAAATGTATATAGAACATCTATCTCAAATTTAAATTCGTGAATTATAAATTATACAAATATTTCATTTAATTAAAAATGTCCGACTTACGTTAATTCCTGGTGTACAGTCTATTTGGAAATTGAATTGAGAAAAAATTACCTCCCTTTTTTTGATACAGTTTTTAACGCTCTTTCGAAATGTATATAGAACAACTATCTAATATTTAAATTCGTGAATTACAAATTATACAAATATTTCATTTAATTAAAAATGTCCGACTTACGTTAATTCCTGGTGTACAGTCTATTTGGAAATTGAATTGAGAAAAAATTACCTCCCTTTTTTTGATACAGTTTTTAACGCTTTTTCGAAATGTATATAGAACATCTATCTCAAATTTAAATTCGTGAATTATAAATTATACAAATATTTCATTTAATTAAAAATGTCCGACTTACGTTAATTCCTGGTGTACAGTCTATTTGGAAATTGAATTGAGAAAAAATTACCTCCCTTTTTTTGATACAGTTTTTAACGCTTTTTCGAAATGTATATAGAACATCTATCTCAAATTTAAATTCGTGAATTATAAATTATACAAATATTTCATTTAATTAAAAATGTCCGACTTACGTTAATTCCTGGTGTACAGTCTATTTGGAAATTGAATTGAGAAAAAATTACCTCCCTTTTTTTGATACAGTTTTTAACGCTCTTTCGAAATGTATATAGAACATCTATCTCAAATTTAAATTCGTGAATTATAAATTATACAAATATTTCATTTAATTAAAAATGTCCGACTTACGTTAATTCCTGGTGTACAGTCTATTTGGAAATTGAATTGAGAAAAAATTACCTCCCTTTTTTTGATACAGTTTTTAACGCTCTTTCGAAATGTATATAGAACATCTATCTCAAATTTAAATTCGTGAATTACAAATTATACAAATATTTCATTTAATTAAAAATGTCCGACTTACGTTAATTCCTGGTGTACAGTCTATTTGGAAATTGAATTGAGAAAAAATTACCTCCCTTTTTTTGATACAGTTTTTAACGCTCTTTCGAAATGTATATAGAACATCTATCTCAAATTTAAATTCGTGAATTATAAATTATACAAATATTTCATTTAATTAAAAATGTCCGACTTACGTTAATTCCTGGTGTACAGTCTATTTGGAAATTGAATTGAGAAAAAATTACCTCCCTTTTTTTGATACAGTTTTTAACGCTTTTTCGAAATGTATATAGAACATCTATCTCAAATTTAAATTCGTGAATTATAAATTATACAAATATTTCATTTAATTAAAAATGTCCGACTTACGTTAATTCCTGGTGTACAGTCTATTTGGAAATTGAATTGAGAAAAAATTACCTCCCTTTTTTTGATACAGTTTTTAACGCTCTTTCGAAATGTATATAGAACATCTATCTCAAATTTAAATTCGTGAATTATAAATTATACAAATATTTCATTTAATTAAAAATGTCCGACTTACGTTAATTCCTGGTGTACAGTCTATTTGGAAATTGAATTGAGAAAAAATTACCTCCCTTTTTTTGATACAGTTTTTAACGCTCTTTCGAAATGTATATAGAACATCTATCTCAAATTTAAATTCGTGAATTATAAATTATACAAATATTTCATTTAATTAAAAATGTCCGACTTACGTTAATTCCTGGTGTACAGTCTATTTGGAAATTGAATTGAGAAAAAATTACCTCCCTTTTTTTGATACAGTTTTTAACGCTCTTTCGAAATGTATATAGAACATCTATCTCAAATTTAAATTCGTGAATTATAAATTATACAAATATTTCATTTAATTAAAAATGTCCGACTTACGTTAATTCCTGGTGTACAGTCTATTTGGAAATTGAATTGAGAAAAAATTACCTCCCTTTTTTTGATACAGTTTTTAACGCTTTTTCGAAATGTATATAGAACATCTATCTCAAATTTAAATTCGTGAATTACAAATTATACAAATATTTCATTTAATTAAAAATGTCCGACTTACGTTAATTCCTGGTGTACAGTCTATTTGGAAATTGAATTGAGAAAAAATTACCTCCCTTTTTTTGATACAGTTTTTAACGCTCTTTCGAAATGTATATAGAACATCTATCTCAAATTTAAATTCGTGAATTATAAATTATACAAATATTTCATTTAATTAAAAATGTCCGACTTACGTTAATTCCTGGTGTACAGTCTATTTGGAAATTGAATTGATAAAAATTACCTCCCTTTTTTTGATACAGTTTTTAACGCTTTTTCGAAATGTATATAGAACATCTATCTCAAATTTAAATTCGTGAATTATAAATTATACAAATATTTCATTTAATTAAAAATGTCCGACTTACGTTAATTCCTGGTGTACAGTCTATTTGGAAATTGAATTGAGAAAAAATTACCTCCCTTTTTTTGATACAGTTTTTAACGCTTTTTCGAAATGTATATAGAACATCTATCTCAAATTTAAATTCGTGAATTATAAATTATACAAATATTTCATTTAATTAAAAATGTCCGACTTACGTTAATTCCTGGTGTACAGTCTATTTGGAAATTGAATTGAGAAAAAATTACCTCCCTTTTTTTGATACAGTTTTTAACGCTCTTTCGAAATGTATATAGAACAACTATCTAATATTTAAATTCGTGAATTACAAATTATACAAATATTTCATTTAATTAAAAATGTCCGACTTACGTTAATTCCTGGTGTACAGTCTATTTGGAAATTGAATTGAGAAAAAATTACCTCCCTTTTTTTGATACAGTTTTTAACGCTTTTTCGAAATGTATATAGAACATCTATCTCAAATTTAAATTCGTGAATTATAAATTATACAAATATTTCATTTAATTAAAAATGTCCGACTTACGTTAATTCCTGGTGTACAGTCTATTTGGAAATTGAATTGAGAAAAAATTACCTCCCTTTTTTTGATACAGTTTTTAACGCTCTTTCGAAATGTATATAGAACAACTATCTAATATTTAAATTCGTGAATTACAAATTATACAAATATTTCATTTAATTAAAAATGTCCGACTTACGTTAATTCCTGGTGTACAGTCTATTTGGAAATTGAATTGAGAAAAAATTACCTCCCTTTTTTTGATACAGTTTTTAACGCTTTTTCGAAATGTATATAGAACATCTATCTCAAATTTAAATTCGTGAATTATAAATTATACAAATATTTCATTTAATTAAAAATGTCCGACTTACGTTAATTCCTGGTGTACAGTCTATTTGGAAATTGAATTGAGAAAAAATTACCTCCCTTTTTTTGATACAGTTTTTAACGCTCTTTCGAAATGTATATAGAACAACTATCTAATATTTAAATTCGTGAATTACAAATTATACAAATATTTCATTTAATTAAAAATGTCCGACTTACGTTAATTCCTGGTGTACAGTCTATTTGGAAATTGAATTGAGAAAAAATTACCTCCCTTTTTTTGATACAGTTTTTAACGCTTTTTCGAAATGTATATAGAACATCTATCTCAAATTTAAATTCGTGAATTATAAATTATACAAATATTTCATTTAATTAAAAATGTCCGACTTACGTTAATTCCTGGTGTACAGTCTATTTGGAAATTGAATTGAGAAAAAATTACCTCCCTTTTTTTGATACAGTTTTTAACGCTTTTTCGAAATGTATATAGAACATCTATCTCAAATTTAAATTCGTGAATTATAAATTATACAAATATTTCATTTAATTAAAAATGTCCGACTTACGTTAATTCCTGGTGTACAGTCTATTTGGAAATTGAATTGAGAAAAAATTACCTCCCTTTTTTTGATACAGTTTTTAACGCTTTTTCGAAATGTATATAGAACATCTATCTCAAATTTAAATTCGTGAATTATAAATTATACAAATATTTCATTTAATTAAAAATGTCCGACTTACGTTAATTCCTGGTGTACAGTCTATTTGGAAATTGAATTGAGAAAAAATTACCTCCCTTTTTTTGATACAGTTTTTAACGCTCTTTCGAAATGTATATAGAACAACTATCTAATATTTAAATTCGTGAATTACAAATTATACAAATATTTCATTTAATTAAAAATGTCCGACTTACGTTAATTCCTGGTGTACAGTCTATTTGGAAATTGAATTGAGAAAAAATTACCTCCCTTTTTTTGATACAGTTTTTAACGCTTTTTCGAAATGTATATAGAACATCTATCTCAAATTTAAATTCGTGAATTATAAATTATACAAATATTTCATTTAATTAAAAATGTCCGACTTACGTTAATTCCTGGTGTACAGTCTATTTGGAAATTGAATTGAGAAAAAATTACCTCCCTTTTTTTGATACAGTTTTTAACGCTCTTTCGAAATGTATATAGAACAACTATCTAATATTTAAATTCGTGAATTACAAATTATACAAATATTTCATTTAATTAAAAATGTCCGACTTACGTTAATTCCTGGTGTACAGTCTATTTGGAAATTGAATTGAGAAAAAATTACCTCCCTTTTTTTGATACAGTTTTTAACGCTTTTTCGAAATGTATATAGAACATCTATCTCAAATTTAAATTCGTGAATTATAAATTATACAAATATTTCATTTAATTAAAAATGTCCGACTTACGTTAATTCCTGGTGTACAGTCTATTTGGAAATTGAATTGAGAAAAAATTACCTCCCTTTTTTTGATACAGTTTTTAACGCTCTTTCGAAATGTATATAGAACAACTATCTAATATTTAAATTCGTGAATTACAAATTATACAAATATTTCATTTAATTAAAAATGTCCGACTTACGTTAATTCCTGGTGTACAGTCTATTTGGAAATTGAATTGAGAAAAAATTACCTCCCTTTTTTTGATACAGTTTTTAACGCTTTTTCGAAATGTATATAGAACATCTATCTCAAATTTAAATTCGTGAATTATAAATTATACAAATATTTCATTTATAAAATGTCCGACTTACGTTAATTCCTGGTGTACAGTCTATTTGGAAATTGAATTGAGAAAAAATTACCTCCCTTTTTTTGATACAGTTTTTAACGCTTTTTCGAAATGTATATAGAACATCTATCTCAAATTTAAATTCGTGAATTATAAATTATACAAATATTTCATTTAATTAAAAATGTCCGACTTACGTTAATTCCTGGTGTACAGTCTATTTGGAAATTGAATTGAGAAAAAATTACCTCCCTTTTTTTGATACAGTTTTTAACGCTTTTTCGAAATGTATATAGAACATCTATCTCAAATTTAAATTCGTGAATTATAAATTATACAAATATTTCATTTAATTAAAAATGTCCGACTTACGTTAATTCCTGGTGTACAGTCTATTTGGAAATTGAATTGAGAAAAAATTACCTCCCTTTTTTTGATACAGTTTTTAACGCTCTTTCGAAATGTATATAGAACAACTATCTAATATTTAAATTCGTGAATTACAAATTATACAAATATTTCATTTAATTAAAAATGTCCGACTTACGTTAATTCCTGGTGTACAGTCTATTTGGAAATTGAATTGAGAAAAAATTACCTCCCTTTTTTTGATACAGTTTTTAACGCTTTTTCGAAATGTATATAGAACATCTATCTCAAATTTAAATTCGTGAATTATAAATTATACAAATATTTCATTTAATTAAAAATGTCCGACTTACGTTAATTCCTGGTGTACAGTCTATTTGGAAATTGAATTGAGAAAAATTACCTCCCTTTTTTTGATACAGTTTTTAACGCTCTTTCGAAATGTATATAGAACAACTATCTAATATTTAAATTCGTGAATTACAAATTATACAAATATTTCATTTAATTAAAAATGTCCGACTTACGTTAATTCCTGGTGTACAGTCTATTTGGAAATTGAATTGAGAAAAAATTACCTCCCTTTTTTTTGATACAGTTTTTAACGCTTTTTCGAAATGTATATAGAACATCTATCTCAAATTTAAATTCGTGAATTATAAATTATACAAATATTTCATTTAATTAAAAATGTCCGACTTACGTTAATTCCTGGTGTACAGTCTATTTGGAAATTGAATTGAGAAAAAATTACCTCCCTTTTTTTGATACAGTTTTTAACGCTTTTTCGAAATGTATATAGAACATCTATCTCAAATTTAAATTCGTGAATTATAAATTATACAAATATTTCATTTAATTAAAAATGTCCGACTTACGTTAATTCCTGGTGTACAGTCTATTTGGAAATTGAATTGAGAAAAAATTACCTCCCTTTTTTTGATACAGTTTTTAACGCTCTTTCGAAATGTATATAGAACAACTATCTAATATTTAAATTCGTGAATTACAAATTATACAAATATTTCATTTAATTAAAAATGTCCGACTTACGTTAATTCCTGGTGTACAGTCTATTTGGAAATTGAATTGAGAAAAAATTACCTCCCTTTTTTTGATACAGTTTTTAACGCTTTTTCGAAATGTATATAGAACATCTATCTCAAATTTAAATTCGTGAATTATAAATTATACAAATATTTCATTTAATTAAAAATGTCCGACTTACGTTAATTCCTGGTGTACAGTCTATTTGGAAATTGAATTGAGAAAAAATTACCTCCCTTTTTTTGATACAGTTTTTAACGCTCTTTCGAAATGTATATAGAACAACTATCTAATATTTAAATTCTTGAATTACAAATTATACAAATATTTCATTTAATTAAAAATGTCCGACTTACGTTAATTCCTGGTGTACAGTCAATTTGGAAATTGAATTAGAAAAAATTACCTCCCTTTTTTTGATACAGTTTTTAACGCTTTTTCGAAATGTATATAGAACATCTATCTCAAATTTAAATTCGTGAATTATAAATTATACAAATATTTCATTTAATTAAAAATGTCCGACTTACGTTAATTCCTGGTGTACAGTCTATTTGGAAATTGAATTGAGAAAAAATTACCTCCCTTTTTTTGATACAGTTTTTAACGCTCTTTCGAAATGTATATAGAACAACTATCTAATATTTAAATTCGTGAATTACAAATTATACAAATATTTCATTTAATTAAAAATGTCCGACTTACGTTAATTCCTGGTGTACAGTCTATTTGGAAATTGAATTGAGAAAAAATTACCTCCCTTTTTTTGATACAGTTTTTAACGCTTTTTCGAAATGTATATAGAACATCTATCTCAAATTTAAATTCGTGAATTATAAATTATATAAATATTTCATTTAATTAAAAATGTCCGACTTACGTTAATTCCTGGTGTACAGTCTATTTGGAAATTGAATTGAGAAAAAATTACCTCCCTTTTTTTGATACAGTTTTTAACGCTTTTTCGAAATGTATATAGAACATCTATCTCAAATTTAAATTCGTGAATTATAAATTATACAAATATTTCATTTAATTAAAAATGTCCGACTTACGTTAATTCCTGGTGTACAGTCTATTTGGAAATTGAATTGAGAAAAAATTACCTCCCTTTTTTTGATACAGTTTTTAACGCTCTTTCGAAATGTATATAGAACAACTATCTAATATTTAAATTCGTGAATTACAAATTATACAAATATTTCATTTAATTAAAAATGTCCGACTTACGTTAATTCCTGGTGTACAGTCTATTTGGAAATTGAATTGAGAAAAAATTACCTCCCTTTTTTTGATACAGTTTTTAACGCTCTTTCGAAATGTATATAGAACATCTATCTCAAATTTAAATTCGTGAATTATAAATTATACAAATATTTCATTTAATTAAAAATGTCCGACTTACGTTAATTCCTGGTGTACAGTCTATTTGGAAATTGAATTGAGAAAAAATTACCTCCCTTTTTTTGATACAGTTTTTAACGCTCTTTCGAAATGTATATAGAACAACTATCTAATATTTAAATTCGTGAATTACAAATTATACAAATATTTCATTTAATTAAAAATGTCCGACTTACGTTAATTCCTGGTGTTGTAAAAATTTAATTTTCCTTAAAAGGAACCTTATTTTTACCTTCCTATTTAATTAATAGGGAAGAAATTAATTATTCACAAAAATGCAATAAACACAAACAAAATCTTTATCTTTAATCCAAACGAATATTCACACAGAATATAATAAAAATGAATATCGAAAAAGATATTGAGAAAGTGAAATTTTTGCCTACTTTTTATAGGCAAAAATATCAATAATAAAAATGATGCAAAAAATACATAAAATTTGACAAAAATGGAAATTGACTCATTGAGTCACTAAAAAAATAAACAAAAGTCCATAAAAAAAATAAAAATTATCAAAAAATATTTAAATTCTTTAAATTCTCATTTTCGTCATCGACATTCCCCCTGCAGGACTTCTCTCATCTTTTCATGTTGTCAGCAGTAGATTTGAAGAAAATAGATAATTGTATCAATAGTTGAGCAATTGTTGGATATGACGAAAACCGACGGCTCATTTCCGCAAGTTCATGTGAGGCCATTCTAAAAGCATTTTGATTTACAGAAGGCGTTGTAATTGGCAATGATCTAGATGAAGAACTATTGTCATTATTTTTAAGTGGACATTGGTGTGCTGTGTGCCCATATGTTTGACAATTATAACATTTCTTGTTTGTATGACGAATTGGGTTTTCATTGAACATTTCCTTTAATTGTTGTTGAATAACTGAAGATATATTTTGATTATTTTGTTGTATTTTTGGTATATGATATGGAGTTTTTTTATAAACAGGATGAATACGAGTAGTAGAAGTTAGTGGGGTGTAAGTTCCAGATGTAGACTGTTGAGATGAGATAAAGTCTTGCAGGGTGGTGCGCATGACTTCCTGTAATTGTTCTATTTTAATTTCTTTTTTCTTTTCGACTGGAGGAGTCTTTTCTTCCTCTTCGTCGCTGTCTAAAACAGACTCTCCTCGAGAGCTAGGAGAGTCTTCCTTTTCTTTTACTTCCTTCTTTGGAGCAGGAATTTTTTCAGGCACGGCCACACAGGCTCCTATAAGTATGAATAACAATAGAATCACCAACAATACACTACTTTTCTTTAAAACACTAGTTTTGATATTCAATTGTATTGATTGTGCTTCATTGCCATGACTGTCCATATGGACTTCAGGCTTTAAATTAGCCTGAATTTTCCAATTATCCTTTTTATTAAAATTTAATTTTACCTCTTCTAATTTACCACTACAGGTACTGATTTCTACATCTATAGAATTATTTTTATTATCCTTTATCATTTCTTTGTTCCTTTTATCCTGAAAAACGAAAGGATCTAATTCATCTGGATTTGGACCTTCACAGATGTCTTCAGTTAAATAAACACAATTTATTGGATAATATTCTTGACCCCATGGGCGATTAATGATTATTCCAGGACCTACCTCTAAGGCGTGGATTTCTTCGTCATAAATAAATTCTTTGATATAGTTTGTGATCTTATCACACTTACGAACCCATTCCTTTGTATTAAATCCTTTGGGTCTTTCTGAAAGATAGGTAGTACAGTCCACTAATTCCCAATGGTCCACTAGATTCTCTAGACCATATTTTTTAGAACCAACTTGGATGTTTCTCTTCTTTGCCTTCTCTTGAATTTCCTTTCGGTCCTCGGCGCTTGTATAAAGCCGCCAAGAGGCCTCAAAATCGTCACAGGCAAAGAAACCCATCGCAAATTTCAATAAAGAAATCATTCTAATAAAATAAATTTTTTGTTCAAAATAAGATATATAAAGAAGGTTTTGCTTGTTTATATAGTTCTTTGACTGAACCTTTTGATTCATTATCATTTTTTTATTTTTCTAATCTCGTCATTTTTTAAAGAAATTAAATGTATTGACATCATTATTTTTATATGAAACTGAGTGAAATTTGTATGATTAATTAAATTTCTTTCTATTTTCATTTTTTTAACAAAGGAATATTTATTTTGAATCATTTCTATTTTAACGTACTCTATACATAAACAATGTATAGAACATCCGGCCAAAAGAAAAAAATAAAAAATGATAAATGACGTAGCTAATTTATAGCCTTTGAATAATGGATTAAATTTTAAAAACATTTTAAATGCAAAAATAATAAGTGCGAATGAAAAAACAATAATTAAGATCATTTGCAAATTTATTAATTCCCAAAGTATGTTTTTCCAATCTAAAAACTGTAAATTAGAGAATGGATTTGTAAACCAATTTTCATTATTTTCAATAAATATTTTAGATGATCCTTCTTTTACAATAACTTTGGCCTTTTCCGGTAAAATGAATTCTAATTGGCCTTTTAAGGTAAAGTTCGAAGTACCTCCTGAACAATATACATGACAAATTTCATTTATTTCCGAATGATCGAAGGAAAGAGCAATTTTTTGATCAATCCCATTTTCGTTGCAATTTGCTGTGAAAGTATTACCCCCAGGGCATTTAATCTCGGCATAAGCTGATCCATATTCAGTAGAACAATTAAATTTAAATATAGCGCCCATACAGCTATAACAACCTTTTAAATATTCAGGATTTATTTTGCAACTTGTAATGTCAATATTGCTGGATATTGACCAATCTTCAAAACGAATCATCAGAAGAATAGGCAAATAGTTTGACTCACTAATAATTTTATCTTCTTTCCTTCTTAATCTAATCCGATTTATTTCTAATGGTAATGATTTTTGCGGATCTTTTATTAATCTTTCTACAATAAAATCTGTACATGCGCATCGTATTTTTTCAATTTCTTGTTCGAGCCAACATTCGTTGCATGCTCTTAATTCTAGTTCACATTTTGAGAAATTTCCGGCATTTTCTTGGCATTCCAAATGGGAAATACTATTTTCTGAAATTGCGATCCCCTTCTCTCCAATAATAAACTCGCTATTTAAAATAGGAGCCATTGGGGGTGTAATATCTAATAATGTAAATTTTATATCTTTCCATTGAAATGTCATTCCTGGATTAAGTGTGAATCTCTTTTTTATAACAGTTCCATTTGAAACAAGTCCTATATCTAGTTCAATACTATAATCCCAAGTAGGACATGAGACAAGTTTAAAAATCTCATCGGATTTTGGAACTGCATATACTCTATAAAAATAACAATCAGCACCTGGTAGTGAACATCCATATCCCCAAAGGGACTTTCCTTCTATACAAAATGAATTACCAGGATAATCATTCCATTCTGATAATTCTTCAACATAATCTTTTGTCCTGATATGATTACATCTCCCCGCTTTACATGTACCCGCTGCTGGACATCTTTTGATTGATTGGACTTTAATCTCATAAGATCTTAAATATCTTAATATTTTTTGATTACATTGAATTTGTAATCCATGCATTGATAATTCTAATTCTCCCATTATTATTCCTTTATTATTTTTTAACGAGAGCGAATTTATTTGCTCATTTGGCAAAAGTGTCACAGTATTTACGGCATTCATTTTACAAGTCGAAATGCCTCCTTTTCTATGGCAATCTTCAGATTTAGCTTGTATAACTACAACTTCAACTTCTGCACTAATTAATTGAATTAAATTGAAAAAAATAGTCAATATTGTCAATAAACTTAATTTATTTAATCTACGATTTCTCTTTATCCTTTTTTTGTTATCAACTTTATTTTTATTAAATAATAATTTTTCTGATATATCTTTTTGTTTATCTTTCCTCTGTACGAAGAATATTCTAAATGGCATTTTTAAAATAATCCAAATTAATTTAAATAAATTTCCAAATATCGATAAAATTTTAAAAGCAAATAATCCAACGGCTAGAGTAATTGCTAGAATAAGACCCACAATAGTACCAATTAATATTAAGCTTTCTATTGATTCACATTGTGGGTTAAGTATTCTTTCACGTAAGCCTGATATTCTTATACATGGATCAACTGCTGGACACGAAATCCAGTCTCTGTACATGTATTTTTTGCCCCAATAAGTGGCTCGACATTTATAATCCAATGCTGTTTTGTCTTTTGGAATAGTAAATTTTAATCTTGATACGCCATTTATTTCTAATAAGCAACTTCCTGCACAACATAATTCAATTTTATTTATATAATCCACTGCGTTAGCTTCAACACCAAAAGTTCTACACTTCATAAAGCAACCTTTACAATTTATATATCTCGGTGGTTGAGCAAATGCAACTGTAATAAAATATATTAATTGTATAAATTGTAGGCACAAAGCCGCTTTTGATCTTGTAACCATCGGATGAGTATTTTTATTTTTATTATTATTTAATCTTTCAGGTTCCTTTTTACTCAAATCTGTTTCATTTTGGTTATTTAAATATTCTTCACTTATATTCTCATCTTCAATCTCTAGAGGAGAGATTTTATTAATAGGACGTATAAAAGTTTTATTTCCTATTTTTATTTTTGCACTCCTTGCAGGAGTGCCATCCAATTCTATTATTTTCCCTAAGGGCCAAACATTACGTGGTTGTCCTTCCTGATGAACAATAACAATTTCACCAATTTTTGGTCCCCTTTTTGTGTCACTTCTTTGATTATGATGGACCCACTTTGCTTTATCTCTTAACATTATAAGATAATCACGCTTCCAGACATCCCAAAATTTTTGAAGTGTTTTTAACGTGGCCATCCATCGTTCATGGACTTGGTCTGCGGTACTTATTTTTCCTAATTTAAAATCTTCATCATCAACTTTTGAAAATTTTTGAGCAATTTCCACACTTGGTATTATGAAATCTATCGGTCTTAGGCACATTTGTCCATCCTTTTCTACGGATATGTGACTAATAGGTCTGCAATTTATTGACATTTCCACTTCTTTAATAAATGTTCTTAATTCTTCCATATTTAATATAAGACTACCTAAAGATCTCTTAAAACAATCCTTAACTAATTTTATTAATCTTTCATAAACCCCACCCTGCCACGGGGACAGGGCGGGTATGAATTTCCACTCAATTTTATTTTCTATTAAAAAATTATTAAATACTTTTTCATTATTTTTTATCTTTTCTTTTTTCCATTTTCCTTCAATATTTGCATTTATCACTTTAGAAACAACTACAAACTGATTGCCATTATCTGATATTATCTTAACAGGTGCGCCTCTTTGCGCGACAAATCTTCGTAAAATATTTAAGAATGAAAGTGCTGAAAGGTCTGTTACTAAATCTAAATGGATTCCTCTTGTCGATAAACATGTAAAGAGCGCAATCCAAAACTTAATCTTTCCTCCTTCTATCTTACAAACAGAAGGGCCCAAATAATCCACGCCAACAAATTCGAATGGACGAGACTGCCTTACCCTTTCTTTTGGTAATAAAGGCATTTCTGGGAGCGCAAACTTTGGCGAAATTATTTTTTGGCACTTTTTGCATTCTTTTATAACGATTTTGGCAACTCTCCGTGCGCATGGTGCCCAAAATTTCAATAAAAAGTTAGCAAGTGTGGAATCGACACCCGAATGATTTAATTCTTCATGTATTTTTCTTAAAATTAATTTGATAGCGAAACATCCTTTAAACAAAAAAATTGGATGCCTAAAATATTCTTCAGCTTCGCAATTACTTATTCTTGTTTTTAATCTTATTAATCCATTTTCGTCTATTATTGTTTGTATATTTTCTTTCCTTTCTTCACTATGCAAGCTTTGAGCAATTTTTAAAATTAATATTTCAACTCTTTTAAAATTATTTGCGGACATGTGATTTTCTAAATTTATTCCGCTAAGAAATTTTCCTTTAATGTTCTTTCTGCTCTTTTCTAACCAAATTCGAGCTGTTATAGATACAAACATAAAACATTTAATTAATTTATTCCACGAATTCCATTTATTAAAATTAAATAAATTTTTTGCTTTTTTTGCCTCGTAATTTAATATTAACTCTAAATTATCTTCTTCATTTTCCTCTTTTTCAATTTCAAAATTAAATTCATTTGGCCATTTTATTTCAGGTTTCCTTAACCATTCTGGGCCTTCCCACCAGATATGGCATTTTGCTAAATCTGATGCCACTATTCCACGAGTGGCTATATCCGCCGGATTTTCACTCGTATTCACGTAACCAAATTTAATTCCATTATTTTTTCGTATTTCTTTTATTCTATTTTCTACAAATTTTTCATTTTTACCTCCGGCCTTTATCCAGCTCAGTACCGGTTTAGAATCACACCACAAAAATTTATCTTTTATCTCAACACCGATTTGTTTCTCTACAAATTCTAGAGCTCTTTTAGCAATTACCACGCCTAAAAGTTCCATGCGTGGTATTGTTATTTCAGCTTTTCTAGGCTTCAGACGATTTCTGGCATATAGTATTTGTGTATATATTTCTCCTTTAAACTTCGATTTAATATATACACAAGCCGCATATGCACATTTAGAGGCGTCAGAAAACACGTGTAATTGTTTCTCACTTTTGATTTCAGTGACTCTTCTATCAATTTCAATGGGATTTACTGCCCATAAGTCCGTAATCTGTTTCCATTTTGACACATTTTCATCACCAATCTTATCATCCCATTTATTTTCCTTAGTCCATAATGACTGAAAGAATAATTTTGCTGATAGAAGACTGGGAGACGCAAGTCCCAGAGGGTCGAACATACTTGCTAGTTGACGTAAAACAATTCTTCTAGATACTTTTTCATTAAAATTTACATCTGGAAATACAATATTAATTTTATCAGTACATATATCCCATGGTATTCCTAAAATTTTAGGTTTATTTTTCTCCAACCTGTCCTCAATAGGAAACTGTCCGTTAAGTTCTATATCATTACTAATGAACTCCCTTAAGTTCATTTGGGCATCTTTAAATATCTCTTTTAATCTTTTATATGCAAGCCATGCTTCATTACCTGATTCAACTCCAATAAAAATATTATCTACATAAGAATTTGCTTTGGCAACCTTTGCAACCGGGTCGTCACATTTCTCTAAATGATTTCTGACCGTTGCTGAAAGCAAAAATGGACTCGAAATTACCCCAAAGGGTACTTTTACAAATCTAAAATATTGAATATTTTGAGTTGACATGGGCTTTTGTATATCTTTTACCCATATAAACTTAGTAACCTCTCTGTCATCCTCTTCTAATTCTAACGTGTGGAATGCTTTCTCAATATCTGCCCACATGGCAACCTTTGGCACTCTAAAACGTATTAATAATCCTGCTAAATCCGGCATAATTATTGGCCCACGATATAAGCATTCATTTAAGCTTTTTCCTTCTCTCATTTTTGCTGAAGCGTCGTAAACTATGCGCACCTTTTTCGTATTAATAACTGGATGGTGGGGGAGAAAGTGTTCTATACCAACTTTCTTTTTATCAGCCTTTTCAATTACTCCTCTTACTAAATCATTTTTAATTATTTCTTCATATTTATTTAACAAATCTTGATTTTTATTTAATTTATCCATAAGATTTAAAAATCTTTTATAAGCTAATGAAAAATTTGATGGCAAACTTTCTCTCTCAACTTTCCAGGGCCATTTTACAATATAGCCTCCATTTTCTTTTCTTTTAATCGTATTATTAAAGATATCCAAAGCCACTCTATCATCTTTACATATCGGGTCATCCCTGACTCCTATAGTCTCTAATGACCAATAATTATTAAAATCTTCACTTTCTGATATATTGCCACCTAGGATTGTACATAAATTTTCTTTCTTACTTGAAGTCCTTTTATCGTTGTGAATTTCGCCACAAATAATTGGACCAATTGTAGTTTCCACTTTAAATAAATAATCCGATAATGGTTCTATTCCCTTGAAGAACCTCCAAAAATGTTTCATTCCTATAAGCATATCCGGGACTATGTTTGCACATACTATTTCATTTGTTTTTAAATCTGCACACCTGAATCTTGGCATCATATTTCTATTAATACTATAAACTAATATCTCTTCAAAATCACCATTATTTAGGAGAATTTTCAAAGAATAACAAGACGTTTTTAATTTTACTGGTTCTTTTTTAAAAAATGGTACAACCCCTAATTCCATTCTTTTAATCTTTTTTAATTTTAATTTCTCTACAAGTTCATTGCATAGAAAATTAACAGTTGCTCCAGAGTCAAAGAAACATTTTGCATTTAATTTATTATTTCTTTCTTTCAAAGTTAAATCTGCCTTCATTAAAATAATATTTCCTTCACAGTCGTCTTCAACATTTAATACATTTTCTTTTATTTGGCCTATATTTACACTTTCATTTTCTTTGATCTGTATTTTTTCTTTCTCAACTATTTTAGGACATATTATTCTATTATGATCTCCTTTACAAGTGCCACAGCTATATTTCTGATTGCAATTTATTTTAGCGTGCCCCTTTCTTAGACATTTCAAACATCTATTCTGTTCAGATAAAATGCTCATTCTTTGCCCAATAAATTTAAATTGTTTACAATTTCCGGCTAAATGTGGACCATTGCAAAACAAACATGAAATATCCCTTCTTTGATTCTTTGGCGCTGTAAACACACGCGCAGGTTCTGTTCGCCTCTGATTATTTGAGTTCCCTATAAATCTCCTTTGATTATTAAAATTTGGCACATTTTGCGAATTATTTTTATATGATAACGACCTTGTGCACCTTTGAGCCTCTTCTCTTAAGGTCACAATTTCTGAAAGTCCTTCTCTTAATCTCGTTACATTCCAATTTACTTTTTCTAATTTCTCCATTTTTAATAGCTCTAAAACAATACTCCTCGGTAACTTATTTTTAATAGCCATCATAACGATAGCCTCATTTTCCAAATTTCCCATAGCCAATAAAGATCTACAAATCCTCTCAACTTCTTCAATATAAGAACGTAAAGATACTATAGATTCATTGGCTACTGGTAGACTAATTAATTCGGCATGTAAAGTATCCATAATTGCTTTTTCATTTCCAAATTGGCGTTTAAGAGCATCCTTTAGTGGCTCATAATGCTCCTCTATTGGCCTATAGCCTAAAACTGCTCTTTTGGCCTTTCCTCTAAGGCATTGTATTAAATAATGTGCCTTGAGTCCAAAATCAATATTTAAACAATCCACAGTGCGCTCAAAAGCTTGCCAAAATTCAGGCCATCTTAATGGGTCTCCATAAAATTCTGGCAATCTCGTCTTTGGCAAATACGTGGGTACAAAATTTTCATTTTTTCTAACAAATTGATCATTTCCTGGTATCTGACCTTCAGGCATTTCTGGTCTTCTGGATTGATTCATTCTATTTTGACCAACGCCCAATTCTACTGATAAATCAGACTGGGTACTACCTTCCTCGGACTCATTAGTTAACAAAATTTCAATATCCGCCACAATTTCATGCCCATCCTCTATCCATGCTGCATAATGGTGCTCTAATGGGGCAAAATTAGCTAATATCTGTTCTTCCGCTTGCCTTTCATTTGCCGGAAGTCCTCTAATATACTCTTGCCATTGATTGGCTTTTTCTTCCAGACGAGTTATTATACGTTTTACTTTGATCAACCTTGTCCTTAACATTTCTATTCCTTCAGCTGTACGCTCTTCGGCGTCTAAAACGGGGCGAATTTCTTCGAAATGTTCACGTAAACGGGTTATAGCCGGCGTCATGCCTTGCCTTATAGTTCCCGACATTTTTCTTATTTCTTTTAATTTCCAATTTAAAATATTTTCTTTTCCTTACCGAGCTTTCAGAAAGTACAGCTCTTCCAATTTATTTTTTTTTTTTTTACCGAGCCTTAATTTCACGGCTCTTCCAATAAGTTAAATTGAGCCTATAGCTCTTAAAACGATTATTTTAACTTTTTTTTTTTTTTCCCCTTTCGTAAGGGTTCGTGGCACCAAATGTAAAAATTTAATTTTCCTTAAAAGGAACCTTATTTTTACCTTCCTATTTAATTAATAGGGAAGAAATTAATTATTCACAAAAATGCAATAAACACAAACAAAATCTTTATCTTTAATCCAAACGAATATTCACACAGAATATAATAAAAATGAATATCGAAAAAGATATTGAGAAAGTGAAATTTTTGCCTACTTTTTATAGGCAAAAATATCAATAATAAAAATGATGCAAAAAATACATAAAATTTGACAAAAATGGAAATTGACTCATTGAGTCACTAAAAAAATAAACAAAAGTCCATAAAAAAAATAAAAATTATCAAAAAATATTTAAATTCTTTAAATTCTCATTTTCGTCATCGACAGGTGTACAGTCTATTTGGAAATTGAATTGAGAAAAAATTACCTCCCTTTTTTTGATACAGTTTTTAACGCTCTTTCGAAATGTATATAGAACATCTATCTCAAATTTAAATTCGTGAATTATAAATTATACAAATATTTCATTTAATTAAAAATGTCCGACTTACGTTAATTCCTGGTGTACAGTCTATTTGGAAATTGAATTGAGAAAAAATTACCTCCCTTTTTTTGATACAGTTTTTAACGCTCTTTCGAAATGTATATAGAACAACTATCTAATATTTAAATTCGTGAATTACAAATTATACAAATATTTCATTTAATTAAAAATGTCCGACTTACGTTAATTCCTGGTGTACAGTCTATTTGGAAATTGAATTGAGAAAAAATTACCTCCCTTTTTTTGATACAGTTTTTAACGCTCTTTCGAAATGTATATAGAACATCTATCTCAAATTTAAATTCGTGAATTATAAATTATACAAATATTTCATTTAATTAAAAATGTCCGACTTACGTTAATTCCTGGTGTACAGTCTATTTGGAAATTGAATTGAGAAAAAATTACCTCCCTTTTTTGATACAGTTTTTAACGCTCTTTCGAAATGTATATAGAACATCTATCTCAAATTTAAATTCGTGAATTATAAATTATACAAATATTTCATTTAATTAAAAATGTCCGACTTACGTTAATTCCTGGTGTACAGTCTATTTGGAAATTGAATTGAGAAAAAATTACCTCCCTTTTTTGATACAGTTTTTAACGCTCTTTCGAAATGTATATAGAACAACTATCTAATATTTAAATTCGTGAATTACAAATTATACAAATATTTCATTTAATTAAAAATGTCCGACTTACGTTAATTCCTGGTGTACAGTCTATTTGGAAATTGAATTGAGAAAAAATTACCTCCCTTTTTTTGATACAGTTTTTAACGCTTTTTCGAAATGTATATAGAACATCTATCTCAAATTTAAATTCGTGAATTATAAATTATACAAATATTTCATTTAATTAAAAATGTCCGACTTACGTTAATTCCTGGTGTACAGTCTATTTGGAAATTGAATTGAGAAAAAATTACCTCCCTTTTTTTGATACAGTTTTTAACGCTCTTTCGAAATGTATATAGAACAACTATCTAATATTTAAATTCGTGAATTACAAATTATACAAATATTTCATTTAATTAAAAATGTCCGACTTACGTTAATTCCTGGTGTACAGTCTATTTGGAAATTGAATTGAGAAAAAATTACCTCCCTTTTTTTGATACAGTTTTTAACGCTTTTTCGAAATGTATATAGAACATCTATCTCAAATTTAAATTCGTGAATTATAAATTATACAAATATTTCATTTAATTAAAAATGTCCGACTTACGTTAATTCCTGGTGTACAGTCTATTTGGAAATTGAATTGAGAAAAAATTACCTCCCTTTTTTTGATACAGTTTTTAACGCTCTTTCGAAATGTATATAGAACAACTATCTAATATTTAAATTCGTGAATTACAAATTATACAAATATTTCATTTAATTAAAAATGTCCGACTTACGTTAATTCCTGGTGTACAGTCTATTTGGAAATTGAATTGAGAAAACGTATTACCTCCCTTTTTTTGATACAGTTTTTAACGCTCTTTCGAAATGTATATAGAACATCTATCTCAAATTTAAATTCGTGAATTATAAATTATACAAATATTTCATTTAATTAAAAATGTCCGACTTACGTTAATTCCTGGTGTACAGTCTATTTGGAAATTGAATTGAGAAAAAATTACCTCCCTTTTTTTGATACAGTTTTTAAAGATCTTTCGAAATGTATATAGAACAACTATCTAATATTTAAATTCGTGAATTACAAATTATACAAATATTTCATTTAATTAAAAATGTCCGACTTACGTTAATTCCTGGTGTACAGTCTATTTGGAAATTGAATTGAGAAAAAATTACCTCCCTTTTTTTGATACAGTTTTTAACGCTTTTTCGAAATGTATATAGAACATCTATCTCAAATTTAAATTCGTGAATTATAAATTATACAAATATTTCATTTAATTAAAAATGTCCGACTTACGTTAATTCCTGGTGTACAGTCTATTTGGAAATTGAATTGAGAAAAAATTACCTCCCTTTTTTTGATACAGTTTTTAACGCTCTTTCGAAATGTATATAGAACAACTATCTAATATTTAAATTCGTGAATTACAAATTATACAAATATTTCATTTAATTAAAAATGTCCGACTTACGTTAATTCCTGGTGTACAGTCTATTTGGAAATTGAATTGAGAAAAAATTACCTCCCTTTTTTTGATACAGTTTTTAACGCTCTTTCGAAATGTATATAGAACATCTATCTCAAATTTAAATTCGTGAATTATAAATTATACAAATATTTCATTTAATTAAAAATGTCCGACTTACGTTAATTCCTGGTGTACAGTCTATTTGGAAATTGAATTGAGAAAAAATTACCTCCCTTTTTTTGATACAGTTTTTAACGCTCTTTCGAAATGTATATAGAACAACTATCTAATATTTAAATTCGTGAATTACAAATTATACAAATATTTCATTTAATTAAAAATGTCCGACTTACGTTAATTCCTGGTGTACAGTCTATTTGGAAATTGAATTGAGAAAAAATTACCTCCCTTTTTTTGATACAGTTTTTAACGCTTTTTCGAAATGTATATAGAACATCTATCTCAAATTTAAATTCGTGAATTATAAATTATACAAATATTTCATTTAATTAAAAATGTCCGACTTACGTTAATTCCTGGTGTACAGTCTATTTGGAAATTGAATTGAGAAAAAATTACCTCCCTTTTTTTGATACAGTTTTTAACGCTCTTTCGAAATGTATATAGAACAACTATCTAATATTTAAATTCGTGAATTACAAATTATACAAATATTTCATTTAATTAAAAATGTCCGACTTACGTTAATTCCTGGTGTACAGTCTATTTGGAAATTGAATTGAGAAAAAATTACCTCCCTTTTTTTGATACAGTTTTTAACGCTTTTTCGAAATGTATATAGAACATCTATCTCAAATTTAAATTCGTGAATTATAAATTATACAAATATTTCATTTAATTAAAAATGTCCGACTTACGTTAATTCCTGGTGTACAGTCTATTTGGAAATTGAATTGAGAAAAAATTACCTCCCTTTTTTTGATACAGTTTTTAACGCTCTTTCGAAATGTATATAGAACAACTATCTAAAATTTAAATTCGTGAATTACAAATTATACAAATATTTCATTTAATTAAAAATGTCCAACTTACGTTAATTCCTGGTGTACATTCAACTTGAAAATTAAATTGAAAAACAATTACCTGGCTTTTTTTGATACAGTTTTTAACGCTCTTTCGAATGATATATAGAACTTCTATCTCAAATTTAAATTCGCGAATTATAAATTATACAAATATTTCATGTAATTAAAAATTTCCAACTTACGTTAATTCCTGGTGTACATTCAACTTGAAAATTAAATTGAAAAACAATTACCTCCTTTTTTTGATACAGTTTTTAACGCTCTTTCGAAATGTATATAGAACATCTATCTCAAATTAAATTCGTGAATTATAAATTATACAAATATTTCATTTAATTAAAA